>JABSTQ010010005.1:280000-373805 GCA_013358835.2 Ixodes persulcatus | reverse complement strand
TTGTAAAAAGTCAAACGGGTGAATTCTGTCGGCAAGCCGCAGTCAAAAAGAGAAAAGAGCGGTGAAAACTAAATAAAAGCAAAGAACTCGGGGCTTAAACCGATACAATGAACCAACGTAGGGAGCCGGGATAGCTACCGGGTGCCCATCGGTGACTACCCTAACGTTCCAAACGGCGGTTGGCTGTAGGAAAACGAAGCCCGCGGAGTCACGGCGGAAAGCGGCAGACGCGGAGGACAGTCAGACCACAAACCCTGAAAAATCCTCGTCGCCATAAAATGTAGTATTATCAAACCGCGCGCTGGCCAACTAGTTTGCGGGGTGTAGCTAGATGAGGTGCCGTGACATAAAGGCCGGTTGGCCGGCACATCGCTGGATGCGTGAGCTCCTACTCACCGGGCTGCCATGTGGGTTCCGGGAAACGGCCGATCATTTCGGAGCGGCGATTCCTCCCACGACATCAGATCCCGCAGGACGAAGCCAACAGACACGTTCGTTCGGGTCGTGATTTGAGCGTGTCCTCGAGCGATCTGCCGGATCGCTCGCCTTTTATTGATTTTATAACAATGGCAACTGCTACCCAATCAGTGATCTCACGTGATGTGATGTGACGTATCTTTCTCGTTTACAGATCACTACATTCTCCCTCCAGTAACAGTCTCTACCGCGCGAATGCAATGGCCTGAGGAACGCAGCCAGTGCGAGAAAAATCTCGGATGCCATGCACTCACGGCCGCCGGACGGCGCCTCTCCCTATAGGGAGTATTCACTGGCGGCCATAGCTGTTGTGCGCGAATGCTGAGCGCGTGCTGATGGCGAGCTTCCGCAGTGTCTTTTGCAACGTGCATTCCGCACCATCAAGATTGCCGGTCTTAGCAGGCTATTAATGTGAGCTCGTTCTGAGCATGCGCTCTAAACAGCACCCACAAATATGGCGTCCAGTGAATACTCCCTATTCTATAGTCGGATGCAACCTAAGAACAATCTTTTAGCTCCACGCACAAGCACATTAAGCCCATCTGAAGTGCCTCCGCCGTCGAGAAAGTAGTTCGCTAGCAACGTTGCTTTTTCTTCCTCCAGTAAACGTGTCTTAAACTACTACAATATTTATTTAATTCATTCAGGACGTTTAAATAAGTTAGAATACGTTTTTGTCAACGAAATAGCTGTTTAGTAAAGAAAGAAAGTCATGTCCAATGTACCGTCTTCCCAATTCATTTTCTGTCCAAGATACTGTCTAACATACCGTCTTCCAGCGCCTTCGATTGAGGGAAAGCGGCGAAAACGAAACCAACCTTTCTCTCGCCAAAATTATAAATAACAAAGCACTTATAGTTCCTGCAAATAATAAATATTTAGCGATTTACTTAGTTTTGTGGGCTTTGCGCACGAAATGTGTGCCTTATTTTGTTGGATGAATAGAAAACAAGAATAATTATACTTTTCGGGTTTTGACAAATCGGCACCCTCCCAAGTCATTGACACCACCACCGCGCCCCGCTAGAGTGCCTTCATACACACGCGCGCTTTTGCTTGAGTGGTGACATCTCAGCCATTTTTAAGCCCAATCGTTTTTTAATGCATTTTGAAGTACGCGCAATCCGGTGTCAATCAGCTCGAGCGCGTAGCTTTGGCTAATGCATAGACGCCATTTTAGCGCCCAGGTCACGCAACGAGTGCGCGAGAGCGTCACGCGCTGAACATTCAGTGCAACAATGGATGTCTTCACCCTGAGACAGACAGACATGTAGGCACCCTACGCCCCGCTCTCTTTGTCTTCCGTCATGGATCCCACTGAGGTGCACGGCAATCTCAGCTCACCCCGCGGAAACCACAGCGAATTGAAGCAGTGCTAAGCCTCGCGCCCGCTTCAAAATTTTCGTTGGCGATAGCGTCGCTGGATTCTCACGTTGTCGCGCAAAAACTGATGCAAACGCAAGCCGATACCATTAAGATTTCGTGGCGTAACCTCGGACACGTAAAACACGGTGCAAAAAAGCAGAATAATTGTCACGAGAAACTAGCGTCGCGTTGCTAAGGCCAGCAGCCAGAGCCAGAGCCAGCAGCCATGTTGAGCTTTTTTTTTTTTCAAAAGGATCGCGATTGGTCCACGGAATCGTGACGTCATGAAAACGATTGGCTGGCGTTTCTCGGCGTAGGAATACATTTTCCTCTGAGAGGCATTTCCGGTTTTTTCTTAGCTTGCAATCAACTATAGTACACCATACCCAGGATCACGTGCCCAGGATTCATGCGTAATCTTCAATTCACATCCCGCAAATCTGCATAGGCAGAAGACAAAGATAAAGGGCCTCGTCGACGAAGCGGCGTACTTTCTAAATTTACTCGCGGAAGAATACCCACAACTTGGTGCCTCCAATACGATCAGTAAGGAAACAACGACATAAAATACATCCTCTTGCGTCAGCCTGCCGAAGAACTGCAGCTGCGCTTCAGCCGAAACGGGCCTTACCGCGGGTGAGTTCATTGAACGCTGACTGATTCATGTCAACCACGCAGTTCTATTTGCCCGTTAATTTTTGTTTATTATTTCAGAGGAAATGAGAAGATTTCTGAAAACAACCGACGCATCTACAAGTGGAAAAAGGGATAGGCTAAAAAAGAAAGATACGTGTTACTGAGTGCTGAACGCGGAGGGCTAATCGCAGCATTTTAGTTCGTTGAGAGCAACCAGAGCCGTTTATTATAAAGCCTTTAGTTTATCAAATCTGTGTTTTCCCTGGTGTGCACAGCAACCTACCGAGAAGACGAGGATTTCTATGTTATGAATCAACCTAGGAAAACATTTATTTTCTACCTAATTAAGACAAGCATGTCTCAAAATAGATGTTCGTCGAAAATATTTTTTTTACCAATATTTATGTTACAATACGAATTTTTCGATTTGTGGGTAAAACCGAAATTGTACCCCTGTGGGATGATAATGATAGCTTTTGTATCCAACTATGCCCCATCTTACAGCCACTAAGTGAGCTACGCTTAGAATATCGGCACTCTGTCCACCGATATTGTTGCGGGCGCTGCCACCTTGATGCTTGTGCAGAGCAGACGCAACTGCCGATCGTCATGACTCAAAAATGCGACTTCCTCAGCATTAGATTCAGTGTTAGGAAGCTCATGTAATATTCCTTTGCTCTGTCGGGAAGTGTTTAAACATCTGGGGAGGGCGAAGAAGCGTTTCCTGTGATTTCAGATAAAGCTTAAGATAACTAGAAGCCATAATTTTAAGCCCCAATATGCGTAAGTGTCGTTACTTTGAAGCATAGCTTATTTGGTGGCACTACGCCATCTCATGAGTTGCGCGCAGCAGAGGCAAAAGCACAGGCACGGGTACATGGCTTTCAGATAAGCTTTCCTTTCATGAGCACACGCAAAAGGAGAGCAAATCTGAAAGCCATGTGCCCGTGCCTATGCCTTTGCCTTTGCTGCACACAACTCTTGAGATAGAGCATTAGTGGCGAGACGTTTTGGTGGCGCCCTCTTATGATTTCCTCTCCTGACTACATCACCATGCGAACAACAAGTTCAATGGTGTTTGCAATTAGCATGGTGGAAGCGTGAAATCATTGCGCTCTGAAAGCAACACTGCCAACACCGTAAAAATTGAAGTCCTTACTTTTATTTCTGTCGATGAAAAATAATTTGGCGACGTCATAGTCAGCATTCGGCCAATCGTGGCAGGCTAACCACTGCGAGGCTTTCGATTGCGCACGACGCCAATAGGGTGTATGTCGGGGGGGGGTGGGGGGGGGGGGGGGGGGGGGGGTATAGACCTTTCCAAAAACGAGCTTGTGGCCGTTGCCATTTTGAGCGTTCGTGCGTATGGCGCGTGCTTTGCTCGCTTTCCCGATGCGACGAACACGCACGTGCTGGGCTGTGAAGACCGCACGCTGGACTGTGATTTTGTAAACATTGGAAAGGTCTATACACCAGAGCCGTGTAACAGAGTGTTTGTTCAATGGGAGGCGCGGGCAGAGCCAGGGCGGGCACCAGACGTAGAAAGAGGGCTTGGCATGCTCTCTTGGCCAACCAAAAGCCGAAAAGAATCCCCTAGCGGTGGTAGCGAGAAACAGTTTTGGTCGTTTTAATAAGCGCGTAAGAGTTAAATGTAGTAACCCTTCATGGTTGAAAATAGGGTGCATTGGATGTTTCGATCATGATCATGCTGAAAGACCTAAGAAACGAATGCACCGCTCGAACTCTGTTTTGCTTGGACAGAGTGTGATCGCTCGGACGGCAGATTCCCGGCCCTCGGCGCTTGGCGTACGGATTATGTCGATCGTTCCGCTAGTCGCACACTTCCACCATGATTTTGGATGGCCGTGATTGAAAAGTCACGTGCACCTTGTTTTCAGTCACCGAGAGCTTACTCCGACGCACTTATCAAGTTTTTTTCCCGCGACCACCGCCAGGGTATTATTTCCGGCTTTTGGTTGGCCACATTCGAATTTCTGAAGACGCCCTGGAACACACCCAGCCCACTTTCGGCCAATGGCGCCTCCTCATTTGTCTCCTATACTTCCCAACAAATGGCCAAACTCTACATATGCGGCTCTGGTATACACTGGACGCCATATTTGAGGGCGATGTTAAGAGCTCATGCTCAGAACGAGCTCACGTTAATAGACTGTTAAGACCGCCAATCTTGAGGGTGCGGAATGCACTTTGCAAAAGAACTGCGGAAGTTCGCCGTCAGAGCTCGGAGCAAGTAGAGCGAAAGCTCGCGCTGCAGAACCCAGAATCCCCACCCCTGCCCGTTTCGATCTGGATGAGCATCGTACCGGCGTGCTGTCGTGTATCACTACTGCGTGGTGCAGGTTAAAGACCCCAGGCTAGGGGTTGTACTGCACTGGCTAAATTGCTCATCTACAGCGTGTGGCCCGTCGCAACTTTGAAATGGCTGACTAGCTACACGCTGTGTAAATATATCCACAACCCCTATTATCCACACAACCTCATGCATATACAAAAAAAAAGTTCGGGTGTTTTAGTTTTTACTTATTTATTACAACCGACAGATCAGGGTACAAAAATCGTGCAGCCTAAATGTAACAAATTCACCTGGCATCACATAACAAATAATGTAAAAAAATGAAAGACGTTTACAGCTCCCTGTAATGCCGAATTAGAGCGCAGCTCTTGAGGAGGAGGAGGGGAGGGTACGGAAGGGAGGGTGTGTCCCTCCACTCCCTCCTCCCCTCCCCTCCTCCCCCTCTTTCATTTAGCGGGAAATTTTCGCTACACTTCCAGCTAAATTCAGTGGAAAAAATTCCCTGCTAAATTTAGCAGGCAAATTCCCCGCAAAATGTAGCGGGAAAATTTTTCCGCTAAGAATTTTTTGCGCTAAATTTAGCGTGAAACATTTTCTGCTAAATTTTGCGGGGAAGTCATTCCGCTAAATTTAGCGGGGAAATTTTTGAGCTAAATATAGTGGGCAAATTTTCCGCTAAATTTAGCGGCGAATTTTCCCGCTAAATCTAGCGGGAAAAGTTTTCGCTAAAATTTGCGGGAAAATTTTTCGCTAAATTTCGCGGGGAAATTTTTTCCGCTAAATTCAGCGGGGAAATTTGTACGCTAAATTTAGTGGGGAACTTTTTCCGCTGAATTTAGTGGGAAAATGTTTCCGCAAACTTTAGTGGGGAATTTTTTCCGCTAAATTTAGCGGGCAATTTTTTCCGCTAAATTTAGCGGTTCGTAAATTTAGCGGGCTATCTTTTCCGCTAAATTTAGTGGGGGAATTTTCCCGATAAATCTACAGGGGAATTTTTTTGCTAATCTTAGTGGGGACTTTTTTCCGCTAAATCTAGCGGGGAAGTTTTTCCGCTAAATTTAGCGGGGAATTTTTCTGCTAAATGTAGCGGAAAGATTCCCTCTTCCTCCTCCTCTTCGCTCGTCACCCTCGTGATGTCACTCGTGACTCTCGTGATGTCACACGTGACGTCACGTGTGACGTCATTATGAGAAACGTCCCATAATGCAACGCGTGGTTACACCGACGGCGACGGCGACGGTGACGGCGACGCCGACGCCGCTGAAGCCGGAAACGGGTACTCAAGAGCTGCGCTCTAAAAATAAATAAAACAAAAAAAATAAGTTTTTTTTTTATTTTTAAATTGCGGACGTGGGAGTATATAACTCTTTGAGTTCATTGAAAATACCCACCCGACACGCGTGTATGATTTCAAACGAAATCATAAAAAAGGCTTTTGGGTACGTTGTTGACGCTAAATCCGGTCCCCAGGTCATTTACTATCCTACAGTTCCATCCTGTATAAAATTACTCTGAATAGCAAGCCCAGAGGATTCGGTTTGTTCAAGTTTGCGGGAGGGTTCTTGAATCCACAGGATATTGGGCTCCACTATTTTTTTGTCGATTTATTTTTGAAGTTTAGTTGAGTACAAATTGCTCCTAGTTTTAAATATTTAAATTTAAATCACTTTTATTGCATAAGCAAGACGTTAGCATAGACGTAGCTATGGAAGTCCAGTTACCTCACCAGCACGGCACTCCCAGGGTAAGTAGAAATTTATTGTTTGTTTCATGCTATAACATTAGCAGTTTTAAACGAAAACCGCCAATAATAATTGAAATCTGTCTATTTCAAAACGCAAAGTTTTCACATTAAAAAAAATACAAACCATTTTCTTACATTGTTTTCCAAAACTGCTCACACTTATGACTGACATATTTATTCATTAATTTATTTGTTCAAACAAATAAATCGCCCGAAGGGCTCTTTTGCAGGGGTTTCAGTGAGTTAAATACACATTGCACAAAAATATGAAGGCTCTATACCCTTTAAAATAACAACAAAACATACGCGTTTTGTTAAACTGAAAAGAACATAGCCGAATAGACAACTTCACGACCCCTGCATGCAACACGGCGCGCGTTGCACTCTGGGAACTAGTTGGCCAGGGAGGAGAGTGGCATGGTTTCGGTTTCGATCGGCACGTCGACAAGAGATTATACAGAGAGCGTGGACTATAAATGGCCGTTATCTCATGTTTTCTGGTCCCGAGAGCGTCATTTGTGGTCTCTAAACTAACCTAAATGGCCAGACATCGGAGCTTTAGCACAAGCCCGAGACGTATAGCTTGTCTTGACACATGCTTGTTTATTTTTGTACCCGAGCCTTTCTGTTAGCGTTTCGAGGCATGTGGACGAGCCAGTGCTGGGAATCTCGACGCTGCGAAGCTCGGAGATCTTGCTTGTGTACGAATCAACAAGCTGTAGCAATCAATAAGTATGCCTACATCGAGCTCGTGCCTTTACATTAGTGTTGTTGATGATTGATCAGGAATTTTGTTTGTTTCGTGCGTCCATAGACGAAATATAACTTTTTGCAATTACTGTTTTTCTTAATACACCTGAGTACGCGAGCTAAAACTCGGAGGCGCCATTGATAAGCTCCAACTGAACACACTTATCATCTCTTATCTGTACTGCCCCGCAGCACTGCGCTTGAAGTCCCCACCTGCTTGCATTCCACTGATATTCAACATCGCGTATGCGCATAAAGTTATCCTGCAATCATATAGGCACATTCGCACGTACAAACCATTTTAATAAAGCAAAAGTCGAGCAGTTGTGGGAAGAATGTCGCACCGTTCGCCGGAAGTGCGCAGGATGGGCATGAACCCCTATGCGGTGCGCGAAACGAACGAAATTATTCAAAGCGCATTGGACGGTTGCTAATGGCCATAATATTTGTTATTTGTTAGCTTTCTTCCTGACTGAGTATGCCGAGATAATTTCAGACACACCGTTCAGGCACAGATCTTGGGCGTCAGTAAAAGATTGTCCAAAAATGCTTAGCGATGAGTAGACGCTTGTTAGGGCCTCCGTCGCAGCTAGCCGATCTCGGCGTTTGCGAAAACTTAATCTTCTATCAGCATAAACTTTGAGTGTGAGATATGTGATGACACGAGGAAGACATCATAGCAACGTTTGTGCAGTAGTGAGGTCGAATTTATTGAGTTTCATTAAATAAAAGTTCACGCGCCAACGCTGGGCTCAACTTTGATACTCCTGTGAGGACGCGGCTCGCTTTTCACAAAATGAAGCAACAAGAAGCGTACGTTTGACAAACAAAATACGTGTAGGTCTCAAGGTGACCAAATGTCAGTTGTAATTCACTGGTACTAGACGGGATTACTGACATTGAGCTCAAAGATGCACTCGTGGGGTGAGGTGACAAAGCCACGTCTTACTACGTTTGCATACGCACGCACCATATCCGGTGTTTCGGGAACCAAGGAAAGTACCCCGGTCTTCGTTTTGTATCGCTCGAGAATGAGTGTATTGTACATTCGTAAAAAGTCAGGTAATCGAAAACGCAAGCAGCGCGTTCGGTCGCGGCGTGATTGCATGAGATGAAGCTGCTCAGTCGAAATCGAAACTGAGTGGCCAACTAGTTCCCAGCGTGCACTACGCGGTATTTCGCCTCGATGGGGCGCGTCGGTTTTGGAAGAAGTCCATCCCCTCTTGCTGTGGCGTAAATTCAGGAAAATATCATGGGGGGGGTCACGAACTTTGCCATGGCAGCCCCGCACCTCCAACAAAATGTCACGAATGACAAGGTGAAACAAAGAATAACTGGGGAAACTGAAACCTTTAATTGGGGCGAACTTGTGCCCAAAAATAAAATGGAAACAGAAGATAACAGCAGAGCGTCGCGGGCGTCGAAGTCGGCGAAAGAGCAGAGTCGAACGCTGGGGCGTAAAACTGACTCTAGCTCGCTACGCGAAGCCCCTTATGTACCTAGTGGGCTTCTGGAATAATCGGCGCAGAAAGTCCGACGCATAGAACATTCGGACCTCGAACAAACACCAGGATTCTCGAAATTACCAGAACACTAAGTTGCAGGGATAAAAAACACACGGCGCTTCCAGGAATTGAACCCTGGCTTTTCGCGTGGGAGGCAGGTACGATAACCGTTAGGCCACGCGCGCTGTCTGCTTGGCCAGCTGCGCGCGCGGCCATATCAGGGGGGTCACGAACTTTGCCATGGCAGCCATCTTGATTATTGAAATAATGAATTTTATTTTACACACAAATCAAAACTGTACACAAAAACAAGAAACATGCTCACATGTTTACATCTAGCGTTATTATAATATTGTTAACTATTTACAGTGCACAACGAATTAATCTGTTCGAACAACGTTCCGAACTCAAATTATAAATATAAAAAAGAACCAATGAGAAATACACACCAGGAACAAGACAAACGAAGAAAAACAGTGCAAGAACAAAAGAAACTTGCTCGTTTGTTTATTTTGTTTGTTTATGCCTTTATTTGAGACAAACTGCACAGAAATGTCTCAGGTGACATGGCTAAAGGCAGAAGTACCTGACAGGGCCATACCATCCTTTTGGCAGCAACCGTAGCAAAACATAAAACATATGAGGAGTGACACGATTTCACTCCAACATAAAAATGTAGACAAACTAAACACAATCATCACAAAACAGCAGTGCGTGAACATAAATTTTCTAGTTTTATTGCTTGCGAGTAACACCCATAATGGCAACTCAGGACTCTAAAATATTGAATCGTAATAGGCCCCAAGCTTCCGGGTTTAGAACTTTAGAGAGGGTCCAAAAACGAGAGAGCGGTTTTTGCATGCGCTGACAAAACTGCCCATCAGCTGCGACAACTTCATGCGGTCTACAACGCCTTGATGAACATGTCCAGTGCCATGCAGCTTAGGCGTGCCTTTCCCATGGTACTCCGCAGCCATGTCTTTAACCTTCTCGGGGCACATGAACGATCGTTCCGCCTCACAGGAGGAGACTGGCATCACCAGGATGACCCTGAGAGCACTCTCTACATCTTGGAAGTACGGGCGTGTCGACTCATGCATAGTCCGAATTGCCGCTGCCAGATCGTCGATAGATCTTAGATCGGAGTGCTCTTCGTGCAACAGGCGCACCCGATACATGGCTTTATTAAAATCAATGTCTTTGTATCGCCGGATTACGCCCACATCTGCACTCACAACAAAAGGATAGTCGGGGTACTACATTTGGGGTACTCGGAAGCCGTCACAGATATCACTACACCCCCCCTCCCCCCCCCCCCTTAGTTATGCTAACCACCCCATGCGTAGTCACACGGCACGCAATCAACATGTAGTCACGGCGACCACCCCCAAAAGAAACATGGCGGCTGGCAAGCGACAGGGGAGCAATACGAGTAAGGCCTAGCGAGCTGGACTACTTTTTGCTAAAATACAATTCTCAAGTACGTACGCCCGTTCGCTGTCTTCCGTGTGCACTAAAGCACTCTAAAACGCGCCTTGAAGCACCGGCACCGCACCTATTACGAGTAGGGGCGACAATGTGAGAGGGGGGATTCGGGGGGGTTTGTCCGCGACTGCTTTCGCGCGGCCGGCTGGATTTGCTTAGCGGACAGAAAACATTCAAAGAAGGAATCGTATAGCGACAAATGGAATGCGGTCTTTATTGAACATAGTATCTGCTTGCTGTGCTTGCCGTAAGTGATCCGGCGTTTTCGGTTGATAGCGGCGAGGCGAGGCATCACCTATTCAAGCGGCGTCGGTTCCCACTGTTCAACGATCCTGCTCACCGGTTAGCATTCGCTATCCACTTTCAAGTCCCTGGTAATCCGCACCGCGACTGTGCACGTACTTGGCGCTATTCAGCACACGGAACACCCATTCAGCTGGGGCCACAATTATCACGATTGTTGTCAAACGAGATGTAGGGAGGGCGGTGGATTGCAGGACCAGCTGTCTGTAATTCAATAGATACGTGACTGTCGAACACTTAGCTTATTGAATTAGGCGGCAGCTTGCGCCACCTAGGAAGTGTAGTAGTGACCACTAGTTGGCGTTAAAAAGAATGAAGTCTTTTTATTTTTCAGGCTTCACGGTACAACAACTCCCACACCGGCACACACACCGCACGAACATTAACCAACATACGGAGCACTGTTACAGGCACATACATTTCAGTAGCACAACAAGGCACAAACAACTCCAACACAACACCTCCGCGACTCTCTACTCTAACCACCCTACCGACCCGATTCGTATATAAGCCCTGCCATTTTCTGACAATTATTACGCAAGTGACTGCCGCTGTTTACTAGATGAATACAAAGAGTATTTGCAAGTATTATTGGTAGACAAGTCCTCTGTGTATTTAAATTGGCAGGCTAGACATCTCTCTTAATCTAGAGCTTCGAAAGGTAACATGATATGAACGTAATCGCCTAAAGTAATACCGCACGGCATGCCCCCGATAAATTTCGGTTTCAGATTCACGATGTGATAAGCTTATTCAAGCCATGCTGCCCCATGCTCGTTTCGCGCGTGTAATAGCAGCAAAAGTTACAATAATATCTGCATTGCTAATCAGTAATCGGCTGTAGGAAACATAATTTTTAGATTCAATAATACGAAAGAGTTAGACAAAAAGTATTGTGTTCAATTCGTTCTTTTCTCCCTTAAATCCAGTGATAGCGAATAGCTGAGTTAATTGTAGCGGGCAAACGCTGGCGGCACGCTTTCCAGTGTTGGTCGAGCGACCGATGAGTCGCTCTACTCGCTCCACTTTAAAACCCCCTAAATTAAACGTATGTTTAAAAAAAAAAGTATTGTGGGACAATCATATACATATATATATATATATATATATATATATATATATATATATATATATATATATATATATATATATATATATATATATATATATTGTTTACTTTGCGGGACTACAGAAAAATCGTGTCGAGTTCCCTCAATCGTCATTCTGAAGAAAAGAGGCCTCCTCTCGAAACGTCAATAAACCTTTCCCTGTTTTTGTTCAGTCCATGGATCTTTCTTATATATATATATATATATATATATATATATATATATATATATATATATATATATATAAACTAGCATAACCGTTTTTTTCTATGTGCTGTCTTTGGAGGATATATACACTCCTATTAAATTATTTTCAATCTCAGTTTTCTTTTGACAACAAAAGGTTGGCACTTTCCAAGCATGGGGACACTTCATATAAACAGTGTATTAAGCTCAAAACATTAGGGCATTACAGTTAAAAGTATACTGTATATATATATATAAAGTGGCTCTAATGGAGACAGTATTCAGGTGGCAATTGTTTGTATTGTTTTATTTTCCAAACCTGATATAATATTTTATATTGAAAATATTTTCCTTTAAAAAATAATTGAACCTTTTAAAACAACCTTGTTTTAAAACAACAACTTTTGAAACATTGTGGAAATGTAAATTTGAAAAGGAATCTTTTTCCAGCACTGGACTATCAAACTATGTCAATTATAGTAATGATACTTTCTGAAGCCATAAACAACCTTGCAGCTTTCTTATTGGCACCTTTAATTATGAAAGAAACCAATAAACTTACATGAAAACAGAGAACATTTAGCAAAAAAAAATGTTATGTATGCATTACAAACATATTAAAACATGAAACACTACAGTCATTTCACGATTCTAAAAAAATATTTAAACATATGTATAAAACAAAAAAGAATATGAATTACACCAAGCGAGATACTGGGCCATAGAACCAGTTTTACCAATAAAAAAAAAAAGTATGAGGGTGTACCCAAAAGTAGCTGGAATTAATTTCAGGAGGAAGGGGCGTTCGTAGTACCAGCATCCGCCTCTAGCAGCGCTAAGCAGCACCCTTCCTGAGTCAGTTTTCCCACTGGCGTCGTTTGCTAAGGATCTAGCTGCATTTTTCCCCCAAGCACTTAAAAATCATTCCTCGTTTTTTTGCAATGTCTAACTTGAAAGACCTTCCACATTCACAAAACTATTTCCTTTCAAGACTTTTCATACGAGCGATGAGAAAAAAAGTGACGCGGGCCGAGGTCCTAAGACTAGGGTAAATGGAGAATCGGCGTCGTGTCATTTTTGCTAAAAAAATTGTTGCACTTACAGGGCAGTGCGCGCTGGGGCATTGTTGTGATGGAACTATCATTTCCAATTTCACTCACATCGGGGCATTTCTCCCTTACTTAGTTTCGCAAGCGTCGCAAAATTTCCAGGTAAAACACCTGATTAACAGTTTCATTAAGAGGAACAAACTCGAAGTGAACAATGCCCACATTTTTCTATATTTTCATCAGTTGAGGAGGTTGAGTGTCACCCTGAACGAGGTTGGTCGGCGATCAATAGTAATTCCCCGGCCTTAAAGTGAGAAAACCACTAGTAGAATTGCGATTTCTCATTAGCATCTTCTTTGTAAGTTCTCTGAAGCATTACAAGAGTTTCCGGCACCGTTTTTCCTAAAAGAAAACAAAATTTCACGGCCTCATGCTGTTCCTTCATATCGGACATTGCAAAAAAATGACAAATGATTTTGAACCGCTTGGGAAGAACAATTTATAGCAGACAATGCCGCTCGGCAAACTCACTCGGAAAGGGTGCTGCTAAGCGCTGCTAGCTGCGGAAGCTGGTACTACAAACGGCCCGCCCTTCAGAAATTCATTCCGGTGACTTTTGCGGCCACCTATCTTTAAAAAAAAAGAAGAAAAAAAGATGGCAACCAGTCAGTTAGACTTAATATACCTTATGCGAAATCGCTTGGTGGTCTGACAACACTAAGAGCATGGCCATTTTAACGTTGGCAAGTATCGTCGTCACCGAAGAGCGGTGGAAGCATCAGAGAGAGCCGTATGGGCAGTGTGCGATGGCACAGCTGCTGTGTTTTCTGCATTCCATGGTCGGAAAGACCATGGAATGTGGGCGAACAGTTTAAACAACCTACCGCAACTGTCAGCCAAAACTCTCGGAGGCCTGTGCACGCTGGCGACAACCTCGTCGAAGCAGCGGAGCAAGTCCTACGCCTTCGCTGTGGAAGCTTACATACTGTGGGTTGTCACCAGCGTGTACACAGGCCTCTGAGAGTTTCGTCAGACAGTTGAGGTTGGTTGTTTAAACTGTTCGTTCACATTTTATGGTCAGAAGGCGGAAAACACAGCTGCCGCACCATCGCACACTGCCCGTACAGTTGTCCCCGATGCCTCCACCATGTACCGACAACGCTTCCTAACATTAAAATAGCGACGCTCTCAGTGTTGTCAGATTGCCAAGCAATTTTGCATAAGGTTTATTGAGCTAAGACAATTTTCTCTGTAATAGACTCTTTCATGATTCCATCAAGCAACATTGGCGGTCACCATCTCTTGGACACGAAGCCTGTAATGCCATCAGAGTCCTTGTCAAACTCTGACGCAACATTCATTCGCGATACAAGCCAAGCCGAGTTCACGCCGAATGCTTGCACAGCCCTCGTGTCCTATACATGCCCAGAGTGTGTGCCCAAACAATGGCGGACTTTGATAATTGGTGCTGCAGCTACCATACTCTGTTCACCTCTAAGCTGAGACTGCGGTGGAAGCTACGTCTTTGTTAGACCAGTCATTCGCCACTCTTTTGCCTCGTCATCACGCTCCCGGTCATACCCATGCGCGGAGAGCCGGATCAGGTGATAAGAAAGAGGCAGCTGATTGGTCCGGCAGGCACGTAGCTCACGGTAGTCTCAGCTTAAGGGTAAACGAAGTATAGATGGCGCACAGATTTGGAAAGGGTCTATTGTAGGGTTGCTGACAAGCTGTAGGGGGCTGCAATACAATTGGCAGAAGCGCATACTGCAATATTCAATCGTCTCCTATCATTTTTATAATACCTAGCCTTTTTTCTTGTCGTGGGCAGCACTGGATCCCACCGCTGCCACCATGTCGTGGTCGAGATAGGTTAACGACGACAACTTGTTTATTGCGTACTCTATGTGGTCTTGTGGGCTGTTGGGCTGGTGGCATTGATTACATGATGGGACTTGTCTGCCAACCCTCTTTCGCGTCTTTTTGGTGGTGCTTGCCAGATGAGGTGCTGCACTCGGCGGTGGGCTGCGGTGTTGCTCATAGCAGTTCTAAATTACTGTAGAAAAAAAAAAAGAAACAGGGTGACAAACCTGTAACAATGTAGGAAACAGAAATGTTTTAGGCTGGCTTGACACAAAGAAATTGTTTCAACATTTTGACATCGCAAGGCAAACACAATTTTGAAAGTTTCACGGTCTAAACCAACATGCACGCCCCACCAAAGGATTGAGGTTTCATTCCCACCACCTGGCAATGGCCTGACAAGCAGCTGAAATCTCATTTTATCTTGAAGTCGCAATAGCTGCAATAGACTTTTTCCACATACCGACGGCACCATGCGGTGGCTGCACGAACTAAAAATTGAGCAAGTGATCTGCGCTACCAATCGATAATGGGAGCTACGCTACCACATTCTTCGCTCTCTGAGCTGCGGCGCGTGCGTGGCGGCATGCGAGCCATGCGAGCAGTACAAAGGTACGCACCTAGGGACTTTCATACCTCGTGATCGGCTTCGTAGAGAGAACCAGGCGGAACCCGCAAAAAACAAGGTAACCTGGCGAGCAACGATGGCGACGGCGGCGGACTGGTGTGGCAGGAGGCAATCAGGAAGCCGCCTTTTACCCCGTACCAGCAATAGAGCCGGGCGGCGTTCCTGCCGGGGGAGAGGGTTTTCGGATCGAAATCACCGCCGGAACCCAACGACAGTGTTCTACGTTCCCGGCGCCGATGGGAGACGGGGGACACCGGCGCCCCGCCCCATTGAGGGACGGCCAATCACAAAATAGGAAACTTTCGCTCAATCTGGCGGATTCTCAAAAGTTGGGTGACCAAAAGTTGGATGACAAGTTGGGCGGGGATTGACCGTAGAGGCGGTGAAAGCGTGAAGAACTGGAGATTCCGGTGAAGCAATAGGTTGCATAGCTGACGGACCACGGCGATTAGAGGTACAGCCACCATTCTAGCTACTTTTCTCCTATGGAGTTGTTAACTGGTCGCACGACCAACGCGACTTTAAAGAGGGGCATCCGTGGCGTCCACCCAAACGTCGTGTTTTTCTTTCCGTTCACTTTCTTTTTTTGTGTAGCACAATTATATATATGCTGCAATTACGGGTTCTACTCGCTGATCCACAGCCTCCTTCCGAATTTCCTCGATTTCTCGTGCCAACTTCCGCCGCTTGGCATCGGGCGCTCGCGCGTGCACAGAACGCCTCTCGGAAAAGGTCCATTCTTGTCTCTCAAGTTCACAAGCAGCAACCGCTGAAATAGCGGCATGCTATTTTTGCTATGATCACCATCGAAAATACAAATATTTCATGCTGTATAGATATAAACTTTTGAAGTGATAACATGCAACTCTGCCTATGTTTTTCGCTGATGCACCTGGAACCATAAACTACAAAACCATAAAAAATATATTCATTAAAAAGATATGTTTAATATCTATCTTGAATGAATTTCTATATTTTTATTGTAAATGTCCCATTCTTGCAAACACATCAATTGAAGTCATCAAAATGAGACAGAGGCATCTGGGGCATTTGTGATGCGAGTCACCTCACCACGGCCATTGCTAGCCTGGCTGCAAGCAAGCCAGTTGACAATGTCCCCAGATACTTTACCAGGAAAAATACATTTGTCTCCATTCATTTATGCCAGCGCACCCACAGTTTGGCACTGTGTGTACGCTGCTGCTCTCCTAGCGGTGTAGACACCACGCATCAGAGAGAATGCATGAGGATCACACCGTCCACGCTGTAGAGCAGTCATGCCGCATCAAGGGAGAGGGCTGCCGTGGGCACACCAAGAAAAACCGAAACAGTAGAGACAGCTGCCTCGACTAGTGCTCCAGGTGTCCGCAACCATAGATGACAACAGTCATCTATTGTTGCCATCAATCATCCCGATAGACCGATCGCACTAAAGGCCCTGTCACACTGAGGCAGCAGTTCGAAAACTATCTGGCAACACGAGGAAATCATGTTGCCGGCAGCCTTGTCACACCGCAGCAACAACAACGGTCGGGCAACATGGTGCTGCTGCCCGGCAACCGTGTTGGCCGATTTGTTGTCCGACCACCCTGTCACACCGCGCTGACGGCGGAGACAACACGGGGAACACTCCGCCATCTTGATTGTTTAGCTTCGTTCTTGTGCGGTGCGGCGGTGCTGGAAATGTGACTACTAAGTGCTAGTTCGTTCGAAAGGCCAGAAATTACCACGGGACGACATCAACCAGTGACTGTGATTAGAAAACTTGACACGGGGAGTATTACCCACCTTTTATTTTATCAAAATGTTCTTCATTCGCTGACAAAGCAGATAGCCCAAATCGAGGAAAGTGAGATCGCTGATGTAAGCTCAGAATTTAAGCCACGGTATGAATTGTTTCTGTCTGGTTCTTTCTTCCATGCAATTTCCATTTCTACTGTAAAATTGAGCTAGCACCGGTCGCACCCAAAGCGACTTTTGCAGCGTCAGTGGCGTACCAACTTGTTTCTGAGTGGGGGGGGGGGGGGGGGGCGAACCAACGCCCCCCCCCCCCCCCCTCCCCAGTGATGGGCCGAACTTTAGCCGAATCTTGGGATTCGGCGGAGCCGAACTTTTGCCAAACCTTTCTAAAGATTCGGCAAAAATACACTGTTACCAGACTTAACGTTGATATTTATTTAGTTTTTTCTCCCAAAAAAAGTTTTTTTTTTTTTTTTTTTAACGTAAATACAACATGTAGTGCCTATTGACACAGTTATTACTAAATAAGGTGATATTCTGCAAGATAATTGCATCGATGTCGCTTTTGTGTGTTAACTTGCAATTAGTCACGAATCACGCTACGAGAGTTTTGATTTTGAGACTTCACCAGCGCACGCCTGCAAGTGTGTTTACATTGTTAAAATAAAGGCAATCACTGCGTTCTTGCATTCTCTGGGAGTCGCCGTTTCGTGCGCGAAAACGAATGCAACGGTTGCTGAGCCTTCACCAGAAGAGATAACAATATTGTAAATATGTATGTTTTTCGATTTGAGTCACTTGACGTCAGCTTTGCATGAAAGTGTGCGTTCCATATTCTCAACGTTCCGTTTTTAACCTTTAAAATACCGGTTTCTGGTGTTAGGACGCACACGGACGTTTAGGAAGATGGGGAGAGTTAGGAATGTCGGATGTGCAACGTCGAGAATGATAGATAGTTATGTGTTTAGTTTTATGCAGATACATGAAAATCGCGAAATAACGCGAACTAAAAAGCATTATTATTCTGTTTTGGCACAAACTAATTGTGAGCCGAAAATAGGATGGTTAAAATAATAATAATTATTTTATTTGCACAAATTGGAAGGGGCCCATGTGGTGTTGTGCGGGGCTAAACAAATAGGTGAAAACCCTTACGCAGAGCGCCTGCCAGCCCGTTACCATAAGTGAAAAAAACAAAACCGATATATAAATGTATAGAATATACACACTACAGAAAGTGCGTAAAAAGGAAAGAAAATAAGAGGGAAAACATGTATCACATTATGACGAGGATGCCAGCTGCATCCCATACATTCTGCCAAGCTCTCGTGGCTCTGCCCCGTTTGACGGCAGTGGGCTGCGAACACTGAGCGTAATTGTCAGTTGTCAGTCAATGATTCAACTACCTCGTTTCATCAATAAAATGTCAAATGAAAATCACGTTATCCAGAATGCACCGCATCATTGGTAACTTGCGCTGTGGATTGCGTAAATTACTGGTTGATCTTCTCTTCTTGAGGCAGAAAATATTGAAGAAAACCACACTGGCAAAAGCTCACAAACGCACAGTTACCGTGTCGCCTACTCATTCTCAGAATGGCCATTTTAATGCTTCGATTTTTTAATCTTTGCTTTCCTGGATTATTTTTATTATACTTCATTAGCGGGTGAGTAGGTATGCCATTTTAGTTCTCTAGCAGTAATGCAAGCTGGTCACTAGGCAGTTCTAATTTCAACACCAGTCTGAACGTTCACGACCGTGGCTGTGACCATTTCGACAATCGCTTTCCGAAATTATTACACATTCAAAACATTCATAAAATTATCATGAAATTATTGTAGCTGCACACCAGCCTTAATTATTGTTGAATAACGTTCACCAAACCTTTATTTGAGTAAGATGTTATTGATAGGTAACTAGCTCTGCCATCGAAGTTATGTCTGTTGCCGTGCTGCCAGCCCGAAATTCGCTCAGCCAGCGATCAGGGCAACACACAATGTCCAACGCAAGTTGCTGCTGTTTTTGATGCCGAATGCTATCATACCGAGGCAACATTTTCGTTATGTTGTGCAGCTGTTTCCGCGATATGACAGGTTTATTGGACACCACGGGGAGCGAGCAACAAGTTGCCTGACTGTTTGACAACGTGTTGTGTTGCTGCTTTCATCGTGTTGCCTCAGTGTGACAGGACCTTAACCACACATGCGTGACGCTGCCATAGCTTTAGTTCACAGGAGGCAGGCGGCAGTGCACGAGACGGCTCTATACTCCGTTTCATCTTATGCTGTACCGCAGTGAAGGCAAGAAGCGCGAACTCGTAGCGTTGGCAGCTGCCCTTGGTGCACGAGAGCTTGTGCCGCCGAGGTGTGCCATAGAGCAAGGAGCTCGCGCTTGTAGCCTTTCCTGCGGTACAACACAAGGTGAAACAGAGTATAGTCGTCTCGTCACGCGCAGAGCTCCAGCAGGGTTCTCCCACATGCAGAATTGTTAAAGTTTCTTCAATGCATCGTGTAGGCGGCGGTCCCACGGCCCCAACTATAATACCGGTGGCAGCTCTGCTAACGCTCCTGTTTGCTGTGCAAATGTCGCGTCTGTGTGCGTGTTACGTATTTCGTTCTTTTTGCAATTAAATCGCCAATTTATAATCACTCTTTTAGTGCAAAATATGATACGGGTTTTTCAAATCTTCACGCACAATAAGAAACAAAAAGTGCAAGTTTTGATATTTTCAAAGACATACCTCTATGCATTCCAAGTTTCTAGACTTGTAATGCATCCAAGACGCGTTCTTATTTTTTTATTGAATAGAAGAAGGACTCGTCTAGTTCCGTGCATACGTGTTTTCGTTAATTAGCACGCTCACATTTTTTAATATTTATTCAAAAAGAGCCTTTTTTATGCGATTTTGAAGTCTCGTAACTCACTCTCACATCATAACGCAACAACGACATTTAAGGGCATGCTTGTGGTAAACATAGGAACCCAGAATACAAAATATTAGAAGTGCAACGCTAGCCGTTTTCTTGTAAACACAACTTGATTATGGTAAAATTTCTAAGAATTCCCTTAACGCGTTCTTGGTTTTCTCAGACAGCGTTCTGGCATCTGACCTATTTTTTTAATTGTATGCTAGAGGAACTGAGCTGGTTCACTACACTCCGTTTCACCTTATGTTGTACCGCAGACAAGGCTAGAAGCGCGAGCTCATAGCGTCGGCAGCTGCCCTTGGTGCACGAGAGCTTGTGCCGCCGAGATGTGCCCTAGAGCAAGGAGCTCACGCTTGTAGCCTTTCCTGCGGTGCAACACAAGGTGAAACAGAGTATAGAAGCGTAATTTTTTCGTATTCATATTCAGATTTGTTTAAAATTTGTTTAAATCATGGGACTATTTTGAAGCTCGACTCTGTACGCAAGAAATCGGTTTCAAAGAAGAGGGCGGCTATTTAACCTTAATTAGTGCTTCTCTCGTTCTAAATAAAATCAAGTTCTATGATTGTAATTTTTTGAAAGCATACTAATTGTCCTAAATAGTAAAAAGGACCTATGTTTTAGCAGACGACGCGCACTTGCGCCATCTTTTGAAAGATGGCTGAAATTCGAGGTTGAGAAGTTTAGGCAAAGTATCGCTGATTCTGTCCCTGACGCAGAGGATTCTTTTCTCAAATATTTCCTCGCGCTACTTCCTCGTTCTTGCAGGAAGTCACTGTTAATCTTGCAAGAAAAACAAAGAAAAAAACGAGAAGCGCGTTACAAGGGTCCCGAGCAAGTTCTCGAAAACGCCTAGTGCCTACAAATAAGCTATTCAATGCTGTCCGCCATGTTCCGGCACCTCGAAAGGTGCAAATATTGAACTCCATATTATGGTGACGACGAAGGAGAATTTTTTTCCTCCACTCCAAGATTTTTAACAGATATTTTTTTTAAGGTTCCAGCTTTCCAACCGCGCTGGTTCTGTTTTGTTCGCCATCGTGCAGGGATTTGAAATTTTTAGTTTTAACGTCACTCTACTCGTAGACAACTTACGGCGAGTGTTATGTGTACAGTGTTGTTATGTGCAAACCGCAGTGACTGGTCCTCATAGTAAGGCAACAAACAGCCAGTCATCGTGGCTCAAATCTGAGGCTCAGGAAAAGGGTCTAATAAACCCCCTTTCCATGAAGTGCTCTATCAAAAGCGTTGCACATGTGCGAAACCCTCACTAGGTCGTCTTTCTTTGGATTAATTTTTATTTCATTTATTCAAATAAGAACAATGCCAGACGATCAACTTTCATGGTGTTGGTTTAATAATGCAACGACTCCAAGCTTCCACTTTGTGCTTTACACCAACCATGACTCTTGTCCTCTGCAACTAATTATAAGCAGCCAGGTCCGACTAGGGTGCCTTCATGTGCGCTTTGCTTGGGGTGATGACATCTGGCCATTTTGTTTCGAACCCTTATTTTTATTTTTTGTTCTGAAGCGCGTGAAAGAGCGTGTCCCTGCACGCGCTCGTGGCGCTGACTGTGCTACGGCGACATTTTGTTTCCTGCGATTTCTTTGTATTTTCCCTGTGAGCGCGTGCTGTCGGCATCGGGTACTACAAACGATGGCAGCACCCTAAACAGAAGGACATTGAGGCACCCTAGGTCCGACTTGCTACAAACAGCGACTCAGCTGAGACTATGGGAAAGAAAGCAATGCCAAAGCCATCGCTCGACCTGAGTGGCACTCAAGCCGCGTCTCAAGACAGTCGCGCGCCCAACCCTTCGCAGTGCTTTCTTTCATTTCACTCAGTCTCAGTTGAGACGCTGTTTTAGCAAGCCGGACCAGAATCACAACTCGTGAAGTTTCCTCGCGCTTCTCTTTCGTTCTTCGGAGTCTTCGCAATGAGTGTTGCGAAATAAAATCAAGCGAGATGCTCAGTGCTGCACTGACATGTTCTTCCATAACCGGGCTAGAGAGCGGTTTCCTTGTGACCTTCACTCTCGCCGAGGAGCAATGGCACTTCTTTAGCCGCGTAGGGGTGCGACCAGAGCCGTTTAATGAGAGAGTTTCGCCATACATTGGTTTGAATAGGCGAGCATCTCGGGACCAACCACAGGCCGCGAAACAGCCTCTAGCGGTGGTCGTGTGATCTAAATATGTGACACGACTATACTTCGTTTCACCTTATGTGCGAGCGAAGGCAAAACTTGAAGCGCGAGCACGGAAGCTCCGTGCGTTCAGGCTTTGCTCGAGCGCGCGAGCTGGGGAGAAATGCAAAAAGCGGTGGTCTCGCGCTTCTAGCTTTGGCTTCACTCGCAGATAAAGTGAAACGAAGTATAATTTGAGCCGTGCCGAGCGGAACTCCGCGTCTCAGGACGCTCGCGCACCCCACCCTTTGCACTGTTTTCTTTCAGCCAGTCTCAGGACGCTGTTCTAGCAGTGCAGACAAAGGCATGGGCACGAGCGCGTGGCTTTGGAAAGTGCCTCCTATGCACGAGGTCTCGTACAAACAAAAGCGTTTCGCTGAGCTAGGCTCGCGCGCCTGTGTCTTTGTCTTCACTGCAGACATTTGTGAGATGGAGTAGAGGTCTCCTGATTGGTCGACGCTGTGTCACAAATTTAGTTTACGCTCTAAGCGTGGGGGGAATATTCGGCGCCGGCGGCGGCCTTTGCTCCGCCTAGAGTTCCTGTATAGACCTTTCCAAAAACGAGCTTGTGGCCGGTGCCATTTTGAGCGTTCGTGCGTATGGCGCGTGCTTTGCTCGCTTTCCGAAGCGACGAACACGCACGTGCTGGGCTGTGAAGATCGCACGCTGGACTGTGATTTTGTAAACATTGGAAAGGTCTATAGGCTCCCTACGGGAGCCAGAGTTGCGCGTTTGATTCCACGTGCCGCGTGCCGCCCTCGCCGCTATTCGCCGAGATCCGATCACGTGAGGAGCCGTATCAAGTGTCGTGCAGCAAAGTAGACGTTGCACGCGCCCGGCGTATACGTTCCCCGGCTTCTGAGCGCGCCGCGCGCCTCGAACGCGCGGCGCTGCTATTCGCCGAATTCAGTCACGTGAGGAGCTGAATGCACATGCCATGCATGAACGCGCAACTCTGGCTCCCGTAGGAAGCCTATACAGGAACTCTAGCTCCGCCTATTGGCCAAACTCTCCCAATACACGGCTCTGGGTGCGACCACACAACCATGCCCAACGCCGCCTGAGCCATCCTGAACAACTGTTCCCCGACCACTGCGATAGAAAATGTGCGAAATTATACTTGCTTGAAATAACTGTAGTGAGCCGACTGAAATAAGTTTCGGCTTACAATAATTCAATGTTTGTCTATACAAACTTGTCTTTAAGCTTACGAAGAGAAAGACGTGCTCCGCATAAGTCCCTGAAGGCAGCCGGCCTCATGACCTGTGGGTCTAATTACTCAAGAAACTTGTTCAACTCAAGCCCGGAGCAAAGAGGACAACACGGTGAAGAGAAGGTGCCTCTCCGAAAGAATTACAGCGCTGTAGGAGCGGTAGGGTTACAGCGACCCCTACAAGCTGCCGCCGCAGGGAGCAACTACTCCCGGTGCAAAGGCCGTAAGAGATCGCGCCTCTGCACTCTAGCCCGGCCACTGCTCTGCAAACTGCTGAACGAGGCAATGTCCATTCACACAGGGGCGTTTGCTTATGTTTTTCTACGTTGCGTTATAACTAGGTCTGGGCACTTGATCTAATAACCTACCGAAAAATCAATTAATGATTTAAACGTGATTAAAGTTTTAACCAGCCAAACCGTTAAATTTTGACAAACGAAAAAGTAATAATTTAACTCTTTCACCATGCAGACGTGTACGGGTGCACCTGTTCGAAGGCAAACTTTAGGTGAAAATTTGACCTAAAGTAAACTGTAGGGGCGAGCACCATGACAGAACAGCACACGACAAAACAGCACGCGACAAAACAGCACGGTCAAAACAGCACGCGTCAAAAAAGCACAGCGTCAAAACAGCACAGCGTCAGAACAGCATAGCGTCAAAACAGGACATTGACAATAGAGCTAGGGTTTGGCGTTTTCGGTTTTAATTATTTTGAAATTCGGCGTACATTTTTCAGTTTTTATTTCAAGCAGAAGTTTTCGGTTTATTGATGAGTATATTTGTAGACTCAAACTTTTCAGTTCTTTTCGGTTTACTGACAAAAACCAGTATACTGACGAAAAGGCAATATTTAAAGGCGTTTGTTTAAAATGAATAGTGAGTAAACCAGGTACTGGATTTCTTATTTATTGCTGTCTGTGGCAGCCGACGCGACATTTTCTGCAAGACGCACTGGGGCCCTATCGTGATCTGACATTATCGTCGTGGGCTCGTATCTGTACACAGGACGAACATGAGCTTTACTACCACTTCGGTCGGAGAGGCAAATATAAAAATCCAAAAATTTGCAAGCATTGTACTCAGCGCGTCTTTCCTTCATTTTCATGACTGCGAGAGGTGGTTAATTTGCGCATTCCAAGAAACGACAATAAATCAATCGTTTTTATGCCCTCCTCTAGTAGACGGAAGCTAGGGGTGTTAAAAAAATATGCGGCATTTACGGATGCCCTTTAATTTTATTGTTCAGTTCACGATTAAACTCTCTTCTTTGAACAAAGAATTCGGCACACAAATCTCTATCAGGTGAAAAACCCACATTTCGTCCTGAAGACCATTGCGTCGGTTCAACTTTTGTTGAAAGTTGAACCGATCTCGGAGACAGGCTAAAAACTGCGGAAGGAAGTGGTCATACGGTCAGTAATGAAGCACATTCCCCCACCCACCCCTCCAAACGCCCTCGAAAATACTGACCTTTTTGACTTAAAACCGAATTTTTAAAAAAAGATTTCGTCGTACTTTTACCGGTTTTATCGGTTTAAGCCGAAAACGCTGAACCCTAAATATAGCGATGGAGTTAAAAAATGCATGTCTCAAAGTAGGCACTGTAAAGGAATGGAGGGTCTAGTCCAATTCCTCGAAGGTCATCTCGTCGACGGCCAATTTGTCGAATCCGTTCTCATGGGAGCAAGTTGGGAGTGGGGAGTATACTCGATGCGCACATGAAGGCTCCCTGGGCAGTACCGAAGCCCTTGCTGTTGCGTATTCTGGCTATTTCTCGAGCAGTTCTGCCAATATTGACGCTCAAGTTTGCTGGTGATGTCGTCTACAATAAATGAATCAATTGCACGGAAATGTGCTGTTGCTAGTTGTTAAAAAAAAAAAGCAGAAAGTGTGTGCGGCAACGGTGTGCTTAGCCCATGCTGTACGGCAACAGCATTGAGGCTGTGGCATGTTTCTGCTTCACCGGTTTCCACTCGATCGAGGCCTTCGTCGGCAATAATCTGTGAATTTAACTCAAAACAACTTCTCGCCTGCAAGCTGCAGCCGCGTGTTTCTGGGACATTTTATTCACGGCGAACGAACCCCGCAGAATCATTGCCCATGGTACACCTTGAATGCGCTCGACATTAAAGTTACCTTATCTTCCCGGTTATATCAATGCATCTGTAAGGGTAGCGGACATTTCATCGAACGCCGTTTCCGCGAACGCCGTTTCATCGAATGAATGGACATTTCATCGAACGCCGTTTCATCGAACGCCGTTACATCGAATCGCTAAGGGCCGTTTCATCGAATTTCTTTGCACCGAGTTTTGGGGCATAACAGTGCTTTATAGATGTTTTACTTTGTATTTGTTAAGACTAAGGTAGTCACTTGTGAAATTGTTTTGAAAGTTTCACCACGAACAGGAAACTTGTAAATCCAGAATGCTGTGTGGTATATTAGCCAGAAGAAGATCCGGACAGTTTGGTGTAGGACGTTTTGGTGTAGGGCGTTTCGGTGCGGTCTTTTCGGGGCACGAACTTTTCGGTTCACGGACTTTTCGGTTCACGGACTTTTTGGTGCATGGACATTTCGGTACACGGACATTTCGGTGCATGGACTTTTCGGTGTAGAACTTTTCGGTGCGCAGACATTTCGGTGCACAGTAATTCAAATTCGAAAGTTTTTTTTTTTTTTTTTTTTTTTTTTTTTAAGTAATAAGCACTACTTTAGGTAGAAGTTTTTTTTTTTTCATACTTTCTAAATTTGTAGACTTGGTCATTCATTTACGGGCACTTAATCATATACGACCTAAGTGACTTTGTAAGGCGCAGCACCACCCTCCGGATGGACTGGATACGTTGGACGTTAAGTTTAATTTGCCGGTGTCTCTTTTCCAACGTACGCACTAGACGGAACCCATCGTGTTTTCGCGTTGGGTTGTTAAGGCGTTCTCGGCGCTTTCTCTAAAGGTGTGGGCTTTATTATTGGTAATCTGTGTAGGAAAGGCCCCAACAGCAAGAAGATTGAGATTGTTGAAAATTACCCGAGACATGTGATGCGACTAGTGCGTACGTTGGAAAAGAGACACCGACAAACGAACCATAATGTTCATCGTCTCTAATCCTCACGCAGGATGGCACTGCGCCTAACAAAGTAACTTAGGTGGCATATCAGTAAGTGGCCGTAAAAAGATGACCAAGTCTAAAAGATTATAAAGTGTGAAAAATAAATTTCTGGCTAAAACAGTGCTTCTTACGTTTAGAAAAAACTAAAAAAGACTCGTCATTTTGATTGGTCATGCACCGAAATGTCTGTGCACCGAAACGTTCGTGCACCGAAAAGTCCGCACCCAAACGTCCTACACCGAAACGCCCTATGTATACACCGAAAAGTCCTAGACCCCCAAAGAAGACATCGGTTTGCCTTTCAGTTTGTGTTGCCCTTTATGTTTTGTGACTTCGGCCCACTGAGTATGTTTTCTGGTAAGATAAGCCGCTGTTCACCACACACTTTTCTCTCTCTCTCTTGTCCTTTGTCCCCAAAACAAGCCTGGACTGGAACCACCTCCCCTTCACTGTCATCTTTATCACCAACCCATTTGCCAATGAATGATCTTCAGCACGCTTTCTTAATAAGGCCAGCCCGCACCAGACAATAGTGAGGCCCTGGGTGCACTCTTTCACCCAAGAAGACTGAACCCTTCCGGATCCTCACATAACCCAAGGTAACGGTTACACATACACGCTGTCAGACAATAAAACACTACCCGCTTCACAGAAAGCACGTCGTGCTTTCTGTTTTTTGCTTCATTTTTAATTGTTTCATGGGACACGGAGAGGGGTCATTGTTTCATGGAGGCTTTTTTCTCGAAGCAGGATATGTTACCGATGGAACTTATCTCATCACTGCACCCTCTGATATAAAAACTAAAAAAAAAAATCAGAAAGAAAATTAATGAAGTTCTGTATAAAAATGAAAATAAATTACACAAATATTACAGGTAGTAACGGTGTTCGATGAAAAGGCGTTCGATGAAACGGCTTCGATGAAACGGTGTTCGATGAAACGGCATTCGATGAAACGGTGTCCGATGAAACGGCTTCGATGAAACGGCGTTCGATGAAACGGCGTTCGACGAAATGTCCGGACCTACATCTGTAATCGGCGCATCTCCCGCTTTCTTTGGGGGGGACGTTCTACGCTTAGGTGCCGAAACGACGAGTACTACGGAACCTCACCGGACCGCCGCAAACCAGACGGTTCATAACTTAAACTTATGGATTTCTTTTTCCCAATAACTTTTCATCTTTCGTTTGTTCTAAAAAAAAAGAAAAAAAAAGCGGGTAGCGGACATTTCATCGAATGAATGGACATTTCATCGAACGCCATTTCATCGAACGCCGTTTCATCGAATCGCCAAGGGCCGTTTCATCGAATTTCTCTGTACCGAGTTTTGGGGCATAACAGTGCTTTGTAGATGTTTTACCTGGGTGTAGGACAAAATGGTCCCGGTCAGAATGGTGCCGGTCAAAATGGTCCCGGACAAAGTGGTCCCGGACAAAAAGGTGCCAAGTACCAACCCGGACAAAATGTTCCCAGGTGAATTTATCAATACTTTGAGCGCTCTTAATAGGACAAAATGGTTTGGTACTTATATTTTGACACACGTTCAAGGATAATATCAACATTTTCATTATAATCATCTGAAACAAATTTTAAATCCCTTCTATCTATACATTGTAGCTCTATTTCTTAAAGGTTTTTGATTTCTACCGATATATTCCACGTCTGTAATCATCATCTTTCTATCGCCAGAACCTGTTTTCAAATTAGCGCTATCGAGATCAAAACGATATTCGGAATGAAAATCATTATCATACACGTACTACAGGTTTTTGACGTGTTTTTTTTAAATGAACTTGTTGTACCACCGCTTTCAATTTTTCAGAAACAGCATCGCCCTGTCTGAATATTGTATATTAAACAAATCAAAAATGTATTTCGCAATTATGAGCGTATTTATTACATAGACCACTTAAAGGGATTATCCGGTCAAATTTCGTATTCATGAAAACATTTAGACCTCATTGTCAATGGCTGTAGGAGCATCTTCCACGACAAATCTGAATTTTGTGTGCTTCCCTGGAGGAGTAATTGCATTTTAACCCAAGCGTGCATAAACGGCGTTTTCCTCTTCCACCTTCAGGGAAGCGGAGTTTCTGAGGTAACATCAGGCAAAGAACGCGCCGAACTGAAGTGCACTTCGAATTTTGTCCTCCGCGTGAGCGGTACGACGTGGTTCACCCTCGCTGCTGCGCTAAATTTTTTTTTTTTTTAGAATGAAAGGGTATTTTTGTTGTGCGGTTGTCACGCTCCACACTTCTCCGCGACATTTACAGTGGCGAGTAATATGGAATGCTGCGGTGCGTCGGGAGCACTGTGTTCCCACGGAGGAATGAGGCATAGGATATGACAATTGCAAGACTGGTGTGACGTCACGTCAGGCATGGGAGTGCAGCCGTTGATACTTGCGAAATTCGGCATGGAGTTTCGTTCAATTATCCGTCGTTGATTACACTAAATTGGATTGGGGTGTCGTTTAATGGAATAAAAATGGCCTATGTTAATCATTAGGCTCCCACCAGGTAACCATCACGAAATCTTAAGAACTTCCGGTTTTCACCGGACAATCCCTTTAAGAGACAAGAAGTCGACGCTGCTGAAGCGAAGGCCTAATGCGAAAATGTATTCATATGACCCACACCCCTCAAAAAGTCGTTCAAGGCAGACTTGGAAGTAATCCGTTACAAGTAACGGGATTACTTGTAATTAATTACTTTTCTTGTAATTTAGTAATGAATTCGTTACTTTTTTGAAAATGTAATTTGTAACGTAATCTCATTACTTTTTCCAGTAACGAATTGCTGAAATTACTCGTTACAATTCTTCCGTCCCGTCAAAGGGAGAAATAGAGTGGAAAAAGGGCGATGCAACGGCCTTCGCGCTTTTCGCATGGTAACACAAGAAAGACTCTGGTGAGGTTCTGGTAAGGGAAAGGAATTCACGGAAAGCACGACAGCCCAGCCAGAGACCGTTTCTCGACTCGTTCGTACGGTCAGCCAGGCTGGGAGGATTTGACACTCCACAGAAAGGCAACAGGCTTCGACTTCTTGGAAAACGAACGGACGGCTGCGAGCTTACAAAAGAGAAGAAAACGAATGGACCATAAAACCATGGCGTGGGGTTCGTGTCGAGTGGGACCGTGGACAGAGTGACCGTGGCGCATACGTCCGCTCCCTTCCTCCCCCTCCCCCCCCCCCCTCCTCTACCCTCCTTCATTCCTCCCCACTCCTCCGCGCCTTGTTCCCCCAAAACAATTTTTTTTAACGAAACCGCGCTTTGCTTGTTAATGTTTCCGCCTATAGACCGTTCCATTAGGGTCATAGCAGAGAGGGTAATAGAGAGAAAAAATGCCCTCTCCCTCTCACCCCGCATGTCGTCTGCTCCGCCGAGTGGGCAGTACCTGGCATCCGGCTGGCGTGCAAACTCTGTTTAAAATCGCATCATTTTGGAAATTTCAAGCGCAGATGCGCAGATTTTGGTATGCCAGTTGTCGTGTAATACTATACTAGATAAAAAGACTAACAGGGCCCAATTGCGCTGTTACCTGCGTGCAAATAAAAAAAAATAGGGAAAACTGTGTCAGATTGGCCGGTCTCTCCGGCGAAAAGTAAATCCGGTTGCTGTACCTTTTTTTACTGTATACAAAGTTCATACTGGTGTAGGCCTTTAGCGACCATAAGTGGAAGTATGAAATAATAAATAAAAACGGGCTCTCCTGCCGCAATACACGCAGTAGTTAAGGGGAGTACTGCCGGCTGACTCAACTGCTATTTAAGTAACGGAACAAAGATATGCTAGTTGATCATTTACCGAAATAGAACAACAGAGAGCTATAGGCTGATTTTGGAGTAGCCATAACTATTCTAAGAACGCGAACCACTTCACAATGGCAGCCACGAGCGAGAGTTCGATGTTCCGTACAGCCCGCCGCTACAGCCCAAAGATGGAGAATGGCAACCTCCCGGTTTGTCGTCTGCTAGCGGAGTCGGGCGCGTGCCCTCTCTCTCGTTTTACCCCGCCGAACCCGCTGAATTTCCCGGATGTATGGAGAGGGCGCTGCTGTGGAACAAAATGGTGCCGCCCAGAGAGCGCTAAATGGAATGGTCTATACACACGCTCACTCCGCAAACAGAGAGGCAGCTCTAATGAGACCTCGACCCTGCTCATCCTTGACAGCGCTGTGAAAGCTGAATACTGGCTGGGCCAACCAGCTATGTGGCTCCTGTTGCTTCACTTGACACTAGCGGATACGTAGGGCGAAAACAGGAGGAATGCGATGGTGGCAGTTCATTGGAACAAAGAAAAATCTAGCATCAACCGTACTGTCAGTTTAAACAGTAACTTTCGACAGCAGGCAATAAGCTGGTCGAAGAGCACAACAAAACGGCTTGGGACATCCAAGCTGAGCCCATATTCTTAGAAACGAGAATGCTAGGGTTCTCGTCAGCGGATTGGGCCTGCGGGAACTTCGACCGAAAGTTTAGGGAAAGGAAATATAGCCCGAGGTTTCTGAGAATAAACGGTGACTCACTTGGAGACTGGAGTTGTGAAGCAGCCTGTAAACGTGTGAAAGAAATGAAGCGTGCTGTTCACTGAAAATTGGCCTGTTTTTAATCATTTCTAGACGGAAAAGTCAGTTCAGCCGAGAGATTGTGCAATAATATTTCGTGTGACGTCTTGGTTCTGATAAGTTTGGTGATCAAGAAAGAAGATCAAGTGGGTCATTCGGTCGGAGAACAACCTTCATCAAGGAGGAGTCTTCGAAATGTTCCCAGAGGCAAGTACCGCATCTTGGTCTCATTGCTAGTCCGTTTTAGTAGGTAAACTAGCCCCTATTTAGGCAACATGTAGCAAACATAGAAAAACCATATCTTCAGGGAAATCGTGTTTTGAAGCTCGCCGACGCCAAACTCGGATTAATTCGAATGGTGTGCATGCGTGCCTCCACCGCCCAAGTGCATTTGTCGCATGTTCATATGATTTAGTTCTGTCCCGGTTGGACAGCGCAAGGCTCACTTACCTTGAGCACCTGTTCAAGTTCTTTAAAACTTTAAGGATTCATTCTCCAAAAATTATTGACCTAAAATATTGGGTAGAAAGTAATGAATATGTTTATTTCTCTTTTAATTTTGAAGAGGCCCAAAAATTTCCCCTTCGAACACGCAGTATATAGTGTGTCTTTTTCGTATACCTTTGGAGTAACGCAAAAGTAATCGAGTAAAGTAACGAAGTAATTAATCGATTAGTTTTTACGGCGATTAATTTGTAGCGGTAATCCGTTACTTTTTAGGCCAAGTAATTGTAACTGTAATTAATTTCTTTTTTGAAGTAGCAGGCACAAGTCTGGTTCAAGGGAAGGCGCCCTTGCACGTTCTGTGTGCACACAGATAGAAGCCGCTGCTAATATCCATCAAGAGTAGAACTCACAAAAAACCTGCGAACAGCAAATAAACAATGTCACGCTGGGACCATTTTGTCCGGGTTGGCAGTTGGGACCATTCTGTCCGGGACCATTTTGTCCGGGACCATTTTGTCCGGGGCCATTTCGACCGGGACCATTTTGACCGGGACCATTTTGACCGGATCCCGTTTTACCTTGCATTTGTTAAGACTAACGTAGTCACTTGTGAAACTGTTTTGAAGGTGGAGTCAAATTACTAGAAATGAAAACAATTGGTATAAAAAGAAATAAAAACAAATGGGTATGCGACTTACTGAAAACCTTTACTCATGTACACGACTGAAACCATGACACTGCAGGGAAAGGACCGACACTTAAAACACTTTTAAGTGTCTGTGTCGTTTTTTACCGGCTGTCTAAGGGTTTCAGTAATGTGCAAGTCAACCAGCTCGTTTGCACCCTTACGCCTAGTTCAAGGTTTATTCACGGCAAGCATTTAGCTGCTAGAACAGCACGCTTATAATATAACGATACTCTGCCACGAGAGCACCCGAAATAAAATATAACGATACACCGATTATCAACTTTATGCTCAAATTAAACGTTTCTGCTTTTTTTTTTAGTTTTCAAAATTTCTGGAGACAAGAGCTGCACAAACTGTCTGCCAACATTGTTTCGGGCTGCACCCGGACTGGAACCACCTCCCCTTCACTGCCATTTTTATCAACGACCCTTTTGCCTATGAATGATCTTCAGGACGCTTTCTTAGAAAGGCCAACCCGCACCAGATAATAGTAAAGCCCTGGGTGTACTCTGTCACTCAAGAAGACAGAACCCTTCCGGATCATCACATAACCCAAGGTTACACGTACACGCTGTAAGACAATAAAACACTACACGCGTCCCAGAAAGTACATTGTGCTTTCTGTTTTTTGTCTCATTTTTAATTGTTTTATGGGACATGGAGGGGGGGGGGGTGTCATTGTTTCATGGAGGCTTTCTTCTCGAAGCAGGGTATGTTCACGATGGAACTTATCTCGTCACTGCACCCTGTGATTTTAAAAAAAAAGGAGAATTAGATGACGTTGTGTATAAAAATTAAAATAAATTACAAAATTATTGCAGGCTGTAACGGCGTTCGATGAAAAGGCGTTCGATGAAACGGCGTTCGATGAAACGGCGTTCGATGAAACGACGCGCGGGAGGCAGCACCCGCCACCTTCTCCCCATTGGCTGCGCCGTCGCGTGCCCAATGACGCACGCACTTGGCCACACCTTCAGTCAGCCAGATGGTTGTGACGGGACGTGTGCAGTGACGCACGCACTAGGCACACCTTAGTCAGCCAGGACCGTGGAGCCGCCGTGGCGTCGGCAATAAAGAAAACAAAAAAAGCCGCCGTGGCGTCGGGGAAGCGTGCCCGTCTCGCACCCCGGAGGCCCGGGTTCGATTCCCATCCTGACCGAAATGTAACAGAGTGTCATCTCTAAAGCACCATTAATTTACTTAGTTTATAGGAACCTTCGTGAAAAATGTGACGTCAATCCGGGCATTTCTAACGGGTTTTTACTCTTTGCGCCATCGGCCATTTTTGGTAACATCTCTCGGCCATGCCGCCGACGACGACAACGGATTTTCGCGTTATGAGGCAAATAATCTTTTCGCATTAAAAGTCTTCTGACCGGGCCATCAGTCCCTTTTTACAGCATTCAACAGTGTACAGGACGAGTGTCAGCCTAAAAAGCAATTATACATAAAATAATCAAATTGACATTAGCTAAGCATCGTAGTCACAATAATTAATAATCAACGTCATCAAAAGTTTGAAATAGAAATCATTCACATCACCATCACTGATATCACATTCATTCCCATAAAATGTCATCGTTACTGTACCCATTTCTATTGCATTCAAACAGAATATATACGCCTCGCAAGTCGTCTGCTCTTTCGCGCAGACCGGTGGCGTGACGTCACCTCGCCGTGCTCTGATTGGAGGATGGCTCCGGGCGGGAGCAGGCGGGAGCTCGGGGGTAATCAAAGCGTGTGTGTCTTTTCTCCGCGGCCATTGCGGACGGGCTTTTCTGTGGCTCTCGGAAATCCACTGCTAGTGCTTGAACAAGGACGCGGCATACGGAAAAAAGAGACCGGAAATACCTCGAAATGTACGTTACTTCGTTTGACGCGAAAGAATTTACCCTGGGAGCATACGAAGCACCAATATGCGTCCCGGTCTCCGGCGGTCGGATGTTGACGTGAGCCCCCCCAACGTCAGCACAGTGATGTGCGATGCGAGTGAGCCTTTCTACTTCTTGGCGGAGACCCCTTTTCGCTAGCAAGTGTCTCGGTGTCTCCGTGAAGCACCAAAGTGCAGCTACAGCCCTCTTCGGCGAGCTGAATGGGCTGCCGAGCTTTCGAAGGCCGATCTCCCGCAGCGCTGGCACCCGGAGAACCGCGCCATGGCGATCGCTGGGGTGAGTTACGTCGTCTCTGTACAGTTCGCATCATTCACAAACAGTTGCACGTGAAAGGAGTATAGCAAAGTAAAACGGAATGTTACGGAAAAGCAGCGGATTAGGCGATCGGTGAGGTATGACCGAGCCGAGTGCGCAGTCGTCTGTTTTTAGTCTTTCCCCCCAGCGACAGGTTGTATGCCACTTGTTCAAACAGAGTGCGGTATAGGATATCTGTATGTGGGTCATAAACTTCGCAGTCACGACTCAGTGTTCGATGGTAGCCCATTTTAGCAGTGGTAGCGCCGTGTCTAAGTGACATCCGATGTCACTTCATGCCAGTGGCGTAGCCAGGGAGGGGGGTTCAGTACCTCGTACCCCAAATCCCCCCCCCCGGCCCCCAAAAAAACCTGGCTACGCCAATGCTTCACGCGCGCGATAAAGCGCCGTCCTAAGGTGTTAAACTCAAGACGCACTGTTCTTCTGACGTGTGTTCCATCAGTCGCTCGCCGCTGATTTGTTTCACCACAAAGCGCCAGTGAAGCAAACGCTGCGGGGGCGAGTAGCATGGTTTCGTACCTGCCTATTAGTTTTCTTAGGTCCGTTAATTTGCAAGTGCTTGAGTTCCCCCTATCCCATCGTTCCAACAGAATCCACCGGCTGCCGGGCTACTGAAAGGGCCCTCTGCTCGGAGGACATGCTGCAGGCCCTCTGTAATGCACTTGGCGCCTGTGCAACTTCCAGGGGGTCTGCTTTTCACGGCCCCGTTACCAGCTGGGAAGTTCTCCATGGAGGTAAGATTATGAAAGAAACCACTCCATGCATTCAGAGGCAGCTTTCAGAAGTTGTGAAAGCCAAATACATATGCTGATATCTTTAGTAAAAAAAAAAAATCTAATTATTACTTGCTTTATGACTTATGCATCTCCATTTTGCAAGCCACATATGGCAGGAAGGTGTCACGTGATCTCAACCTGGTTGCTCAAACACTGAAATGCTACCTGTTGCAGACCACTGTACCGTTGTCATTTATTATATGTTATTCCTTGGCACCGGGGGGATCAGTGGACGAGGGGGCTTGCGCACACCAGCTCGGAGAATGTGGAGTGAAAGCTCGCGCTGCAGAACCCAGGATCGTGTGTTCAATCCCCACCTTTGCCCGTTTCGATCTGGATGAGCATTGTACCGGCGTGCAGTCGTGTATCACTACTGCGTGGTGCACGTTAAAGACCCCAGGCTAGCGGTCGTACTGCACTGGCTAAATTGCTCATCTACAGCTGGGAGACTCATCGCCTGTTGAGGCAGATCAAGTTCGAGCTGCTGGTATTGCTGTGCTGATGTTTGGACGTCCTTTTCTTGGTTGTTGAAATGACTACCGTGATGCTTGGGTGAAATAACCTGGTCAATTACCTCCTCGGCCGTAGAGTGTCGTTCACTTGTTTCTCTTCTCCTCTGGTTAATGTGGCTCAGATAACAGTCATGCAGTCAGCCGGGTTGAAGTTCTCTCGACACCACATTCTCACATCTCTGGCCGATCGTCCTGCGTTCGCACAAAACTCGCACACCTCGTCTTCTTCGATACTCTCGAATGCGTCACGGTCGCCCGCTCCGCCGCTATATTCAGTCCCGTGCCCACGGTTTTATGACAACCTCCTTGACGTGACAAATCTAGCTTCTGTATCCGACCTTCCATACGGGTTAGTGCTGAATTTGTAAACTTGATGTTTCAAAGTAACAGTACGAGCTTCCTCCAGCATCTACCAGCAACTAAGCAATGAAAAAAACCAAAGCTTTAACTTCCAAGACTAAAAACCCAGGAGTATGAGGACAGAAGGGACAAGCGTGTAATCTCAGTATATGGAGAGGTGTCCTCGAAGTTCCCAGCTTTAAAATGGTGGTAGTGTTTGAGTTGGTTTAAGTTCAAGGAGTCTCAAAAGAGCAAATAATGCAAAGTTATTTATTTTTATTTGCATCCCTCAGATGCTGGCAGGTGTTCAGTACAAAGGGAATGAAATAAACATGTTCATTTATGCATTCTGTTGCTTAAAAACAGGCTTTCACTGATTTTCAGTTGGTAATGGCATGGGAGGACAAATACGCTGCTCAAGGGTGTAATCGCATCGTTTGACTACTGGGACGACTCTTTTACAGGGGACGACATCCTGTCCAGCACCAGCTTCACCATCTGGGACAAAGTGCACGAGGGGGTCACACTGCAAGCACATGAAAGGAGGGCACTGCGACCTCGAGGCCAAGCTTGTGCATCTATCAGTATGGAGTCCTGAATGGATGCCAATTGGTACTGATGACCTTGTGAAGGTGAAACGTTCCTGGATCTAAAGGGAAAATCTGACTAAAAGCCGGGTTGAAGTTGTTTCTGACTTTATCCTCTTATGACCTGAAAGTAATCTGCCTACTTCATGAACTTTGAAGATGCAAAATTTGTTTCCGTAACTTTCCCACTTCAACGTAATGTGGACATTGAAACATGTTCCTTTTTTTTTCTGCTTTCCGGAGATAAAAAAAAAAAGCCAACAAATGTCCCTCTTCCTTGTTGCAATGGGGAGGTGTGCAAGACTGATTGCATATTTTATATACGCAATCAGTTCCATAAGTGAATAAAGATAAAAGCGAATACATGTTCACAAATTTTTTGTGAATCCTTAGACTTGGTGAAGTAAGTAGTTTATGTTCGAGTCATGTAATTTTGAAGTCAAAACCAGTTTTAGTGCATTTTTAAGAAGCCTTTTAGACCTGAGACTTCTGCTTTGACTCAGCAACACACAACTCACCTTTGTTATTCCTATAGCACAGCCGAAACTATAAGCATGAGCATGTTGCCTGACCAATGCTTGAACTGCCGTGAAATCGACGAAGTCCCTATGCGTCGAGAATAAAGCGCCGTTCACACTCTTGCGACCGAGAGAGACCAGACCAGTTTTTAAGCCTTTTGCGACTTCTTAGGACTGGATGCGTTGCAGCGGAGCTGGTCCTAAGAGATCGCAAGAGGCTTAAAAACCGGTCTGGTCTCTCTCAGTCGCAAGAGTGTGAACGGGCCTTTAGTGTCGACGGGGAATAGTCGAAAGGCCAGGGTATTTATTGCACACGCATACTGGATTTCAAGCTTGCAGGTTGAAGTAATTGTTTATTGATTCATACCCATTCTTAAAGGGATACTTCAACGAAATTTGAAATATATCCGTCGTGTTCAAAAATATGTTGAATATGATCCACAATATCCGTAAATGACAATCACACGTTTGTATTTTGAGCCTGGTGGCTGTATTTTTCGTTATAAACGGCCCACTCTGGCAAGCGCTCGGAGAAGGCCCAGCTTAGAGCACGTGACATCCGACGCAATCGTGACGTAGGTCGTCTCGGACAACGATTGGTCTCGGGACGAGCAAAGCTAGGGCGAGGCTGACGTCGAGAGGATGGCCTAGTCGTTCCAGCCAGCGAAGCGGCTGCTTTTGTACGAATTTTGAGTGACTGGTTAATCTTCTATAATCTTGTAGGGGGACAATAGCGACTTCTGGGTCACACAAAAGAGATTCTCGTGAAGAGGAGAGTTCCTCCTTCCCCTCTTCTCTCGTCGTGGCCGGAGGCGAGACAATAACCGTCACTACCTCAAGGTTCCCAGACGGACATTATAAACGAGGCGTTAGCGACATCCACCAGGTGCTTTTCGCTAATCGTTTAATTCGTTTTAAAATTCCTTTTCGTGTCTTTTTTAACAAGATATTGGTGTGTCCGATGTGATACTGCTCCTTTGAACACATATAGACCATAAAATAAGCGCCCAAATTTCGTTTTAGTATCCCTTTAAACCTGTTTGAGATTGCCGGTATTGGTTCATGTTCACAGTACATTTATTTTTTATTTCAGCAAGGAATAATTTAGAGACAGATGTTGGTGTTCAGGCATGATGCTTTTATTTTCTTAACATGCAAGAGTGCAAAAAAGTAGATTCGGCTTTGTAAACTGATTTTTTTATGTACTTTTCCACACAGCATTGCAAATAATAATATAAAGGCTACAGCTGCGAGAGTGGCTACACCTGGCATCTTATTCGTTTTATAGCGTGTACAGGTGAGACACTATACTCCGTTTCATGGTAACTTGGCAAACTGTGAAGGCTGCGGCCCCCGCGACCGAATAAGAGCATCGGAGCCAGGCACGTGACATCACTGCATGGCCGAGTCCTCGTTATCGCCACAGCAACAGCGCCATCTGCGACAAAACATAGTTCTAGGCTTTTTTTTTTCTTTTTTTTTAGTAGTGTTGCCGTCGGATTATTCTGACCGCAACTCTACACGACACAGAAAAAAGACGAAGACTTATGTTACTTATTAACGACACTTAATATGGATCAACACTTTTCTTAGAAAAACACGGCTTCTGAACGATGTTCGAAGAACCGCAGCTGTGAATCGACCACTTCCGCTCAAAACATCGCCCTAGCATTAGCACCCGCCACACATTCATGGGCAAATAGAGCGTGTGGTTGTCTCATAAAAGTGTTGCTGTAGTGGACGTTCATCCGAAGTTGTTTGGTTTCTCAGCAGACGACAGCCGGTTCTGGTGGGTGGTCCTTGCATTTGGCGCTGTGACACGAACGCTCCTGTGACACGCTGCCATGTGCCTCGCTCTGACATTCTTACTGGGTCGCAGGAGCCGTAGCCTCCACAGTTCGCCAAGTTATTGTGAAACGGAGTGTAGACTAAGTTTTCTGCTAATGAAAGTAGCCTTGCCAGCATCATATATTATATATGAAAGAGTGTATACTTCGAGAAAACAAATAAAGCCATCCAACCTTTCCACTGATTGTGTTTCTTCATTAGTAAAACTTGGTTCAGTGAACTTATTACATTTCAGCATTAGCATGGACATGACAGGTAAGGTCAATTACAAGTGCTTTAGAGCAGCCCAGTTTCCAAGTGGCTCATGCAAAGGAGCTGACATGGTACTACCCCGAGGAAAGAGACGAGACATCCTTGACAAATCTACTTCAGCCACAAAGCACACCAAACTGAATATTGGCGTTTCTAGGAAATTGGAATCAACCAAACAATTCTGTGGAAAGGCACACCACGAACAGCTTTGGTGTGAGGGTGAGCCGTATCTGCAGCGACAATACTGGAGCCTCGCATGCCACCATCACTAACACAAGCGAGTAGTCACTCAGTGGCTGGCGTCCTTGGGCATTGATAAAGCAAGGAAAGATCGTCAGTGAGTGGACTAGAAATGTGGATTCAAATGGGACTGTCTTGACATTCTTCACAATCGCTGTATGACCACCATCTGTTGGAGTGTTTCTGGATGTTAACAGCCCATCTGGGACCTAGAAATGACAAATGGTGTTAGAAAGTTTGTCACTTACACGCTGGCTTTTGTTTGACCCAGTCTGCTGAGCGAACAAAACAAACATAATGCTAGTCACTGTTTACTCCCGTGTCAATTCCATCGGGAGCTCAATAGCTAGGCTTGAATAGTGCGCAATCTCCGAAATTTTATCTTGGTATGGGAACGAAAAAGGAGACAAGGGACACACAAATGCACGTCAGACACTGACAGCGTCGAAAGGTGTGGTTCGAAGATACCTTGCGCGACACATTTTGCAGAAAGACGGCATCGACACTTCTTTGGTAATTCACTCATACTGGCTAACGTGAAACGGCAAATTTGTACTGTCCGAGTTGGTTCACTGTATTACACGTAACAGCCATTCAAATTTCATTCCTGAGAAGAAAAAAAATTACACCATCTTCCCGAGGGGAACCATGGGGTGATGCGGAGCATCGTGTTGGTTCCGAGGAAAGAGTCAGTTGCGTGCTGACGTTGAGAGATGGCGCCACCGACTGCCCCCTACGCGAGCCTTCGTCGCGGCTCGCGGCAGAGAAACTTAGAACGCTCGCCGCTCGCCGTTTATTTTTTTTTTCACACTTGAAGGAGAGGAGACTAGAGGAGGAGAGTTGCGCGTGCGCGCGCGGTGTGAGGAGAAGCGAACGCAAGCGCAGTGCACGCAGCTGGTAGAGAGAGAGAGCGGAGAGAGTAACGCGCAGCTTTTGGAGAGAGGGAAGGAGGAGAGTTGCGCGTGCGTAGTTCGAGTGCCGACTACAACGCCGACGCCGCGGGACATAGACCCGAGCAAGAGATGCTCCGCATCTAAAAAGAAAAAAAAAAAAGATCGCGTTTTTGTGGTGAGTTTCGTGCTCTGTGCTTTTCTATAGTGCCATGATTACAACCGTAGACTGCAACTACTATGCCAAATACGATGTATGACTATACTGCGTCTCACCTAAGTGCGAACAAAGCGAAAATTACAAACGCGAGAATTTGATCAGCGCTTGCACTGTATGATCGCACATGCATGGCAGCTATAATCAAAGCTCGGGACTCGCCCATGCACATTTAACTTCGATCGCATTTAAAATGAAACGGAGCATGGTTCATACGGCCTCCGTGGAGTTTCGAGTCGAAATTATGAGTATATATTCCTAAATATCACCTGCGAAGATAGGCTTCGAAGGATCGCGAAAACACTACCTTCTCAGCTGTTTTTCAAGCAATAGCCTATCGACTCCGCCACACAAAATTTATAAAGACCTCCTAGAAGGCAAAGACCGTTGTGTTCGTAAAGGAAGAACAAGATAAAAGGCAACTTACCGGCACAATCGGACGGCGGCCTCGTAGTGACCGGCGCAACCGCCGTTTCAATCGCGAGGTTAGGCAAGCGCCTTCTTTTTGATGCTCTTCGTCATCTTCATCTTGGAATCGTCGAAATTCCTCGAGCAGACGACGGAGGAATCGTAAGGGGCACAAAGCTGCTCGATCTTGTGAACTCGGCAAATTTTAACAGGGCTACAATAAACAAAAGACTCAGGGTCGCCGCTATACAGCACGGCCGCCATTACCGACGCCGATGTTTGTTTACCCCCAGCCTCCCGCGACATGTGCGAGGGCGGAGCTTAGTCGGAATCGTCATCAACCTCCTCTCCCGCCTTCGCGCCTCCTTTCTCATGCGCAGAAGACGAAAATGAGCCCACTTGCGAAGCGTATTCGAACAGATTTATTACAAAAAATCCGTAAAAGATGCACTAGTACGGTTTGTTTAAGTGAGTTATACGGCTCGGGGGACATTATGTGGGTGGCTAATCCTTGCGAGAAGTTGACTAATTACTTAAAATTCGTTAATTATCTTTTTAATTAATGAAAATAGACATATGGTTCCAATTAGAAATTTGCTCAGCGTCGTCGAAAACCCCTAAATCAGTCATTTTCAGAAAGACTTTGAGCGCGTGAGAAGCGTAGTAGTGAACTGAAGTTACCGCTCGTGGAGCAGGTACAAAGCTAGAGGTTGCGATAAGGCGCCCGTGCGATTTTTCCGTCTCTTATCTAGCCCCAGCCTTGTACCAGCTCCACGAGTGGTAACTTTAGTTCACTACTACGCTTCTCACGCGCTCAAAGTCTTTCTGAAAATGACTGAATTAGGGGTTTTCGATGACGCTGAGCAAGTTTCTAATTGGAACCATATGTCTATTTTCATTAATTAAAAAGTTAATTAACTAATTTTAATTAATTATCCAACTTCTCGCAAGGATTAGCCACCCACATAATGTCCCCCTAGCCGTATAACTCACTTGAACAAACCGTACTAGTGCATGTTTTACGGATTTTTTGTAATAAATCTGTTCGAATTAAAAATGAACACCCGGTATATATATATATATATATATATATATATATATATACATGTAAGACGTTGGAATATTTTTTTCAACATCAAATTATCAACTACTTTAATTATTAATAAAAAAAATATCAAAAGCACTATAAAACAGACTTTGAAATCTGCCACCCACTCGACTAACAATTTTAAAGTTTAGGTCACTGGGACTAAAAAATAGAATTTTACTCTTTTCTTGAACATGCAGATTCTTCGACCTCGGCGTACTATTTCAACAATATTTGGGGTGGTTATTTATAGGGTCAGATAACTGATAATCAAGTTTAATCAAACTATCATCAAAATGATGAGTTACATAGAGCGCCCCTCTGAACACCCGTCTTGAAAACGAGTCTGCTATTGCTTGTTTTATCATCGATCAAAATGCAGTCAAAGACTAAGGTACACAAGCACAAACACGCATACTAAAAGCGCAAGGCCATGGTCCATGGTTTGCGCTTGATTGCTTTGACCGGGGACAAAAAACGCACTATAAGACGTTGAGCTCCGTGACATGGTGTTTTTTGGCTCTTTCTGACTGGCCTCATTGACCTATTATGCCAGCTGCGCTCCGATTTACAGCGAAAATGAATTTAAACGTTTATGTCGTGCAAAACCTCTTTCATTCACGAAATGCTGACAAGGCATGTCTTATATATGTTCTTTATCGTTTGATAACATTCTTCATTGATTGAATGACTATGTTTTTAGTGCTTTAATAGTTAAAACGATAGCTACTGATTTGTTAGCCTCTAACCAAATCGCTTCGCCAACCCTGCAGCGTGGAACAAAGCCAGGATCAAAAAACAAATTTTGCCCAGCTATACTTCGTCTCACCTTAGTATGGACTGTTGTTAGCCGCGCGTGCTAAAAGCGCGAGCTAGTTGCTTTGAATGAAGCCGCGGCGGCTGCACGAGCACTCGTGCAGCAGTTGCTCTAGTCAAGGCAGTCAAGGCTGGCCGCTCGCGCTAGCACAGCCTTCGCGGTTAGTCCATGCTAGGGTGAGACGAAGTATAGGCACTCTCGATCGGGTCGATGAGCTGGCCCAGTTCTATGCGAACTGGGCACTGCTATACTTTATTTCACCTTATGATGTACTTCAGGAAAGGCTACAAGCGCGAGCTCTTTGCTCTAGGGCACATCTCGGCGGCACAAGCTCTTGTGCGTTAAGAGCAGCTCCCAACGCTATGAGCTCGCGCTTCTAGCCTTGTCTGCGGTACAACATAAGATGAAACGGAGTATAGGGAGTATAGACCCTTTTGCTGTTTACAAACATGAACTGCCTCCTGCGTCCCAAGCAACTTCCGGTCGCTCCGTCTTTGCAAGTACTCAGGCTAACCCCCTTGACTTCCCCTCTCTTTCCCACCTTCCTCTCACTCGCCACGAGACCTCCCTTCTACAGCAAGCCAGGTCAGGAGCGCTCCTCGCTCCCTCCCTGCTTGCAAAGATGTATCCCCAGGTCCACATCAACCCTCAGTGTACCCACTGCCACATTCCTGCTAGTCTCCCCCATCTTTTGTGGGACTGCCCACTCCACTCAACAGCCCGCGTTCGCGCGCTCTCAACCCTCTCACCTCCCCCCTCCACTCTTACTGAGTGGCTCAACCCCCCATCCGCTCCTGACCCTGGTCGTGTCCTGGCGGCATTCCAGGCGATCCTCCGATATTTAGAGGACCCGCAGGCGCCCCCACTCGGCTCCAGGCTGCTCAAGCACTACGAGCCAATCATCGCCGCCGCCCGACGTCTCTCTGCTCCTGGTAACACCAGGGACACATAAGACGCCGAGATAAAAGACCATACAGCAGAGCGCATAGGGTGCTCATTCATTTGGTCTGTAAATAAAGACGTTTGAAAGAAGAAGTCTTTGCAAGTCTGTTGAGCTTGCCTAAGTCGCCAGTGCTAGAAAGCATAAACGCTACACGCACATCAAAGTTGGAGATTTAACGAGGGCCCTCGGCTGGTCAATTTAACGTCTTGGATGAGGCAAGTTGGTTTACAAGAGTATTCGAAAATATTTAACATATCTTGGGCTTCTTCGTTCTTTTGGCGTTCACCTGGAGAATTGGTGGTTAAATGTTTTATCTACATTTCAAACAGCGGTGTTAGGGTGGGCTTTGTTCATACTTTTTATGAACCGGAAGTTTTCTGGGACGTCAAAGACTAGAACACCTCCTGGTGGCGTTTGCCATGAAAAGGGTCTATTCACTGGTGGCCATAGCTGGGTGCTCGGCTGCGGAGCGCGTGCTGAACGCGAGCTTCCACAGTTCTTTCGCCACGTGCATTCCGCACCGCCAAGATTGCCGGTCTTGGCAGCCTATTAATGCGAGCTCGTTCTGAGCATGCGCTCTAAACAGTGACCTCAAATATGGCGGCCAGTGAATACCTCCTATAGCACCACTGGCAGGTTTGCTGGCATTTGTGTCAGCGGGAGAACGCGTTGAGCGCTGAACGTGCACGGGCGAGCAGCAGAAAGGTGGCAATTAAGAACAGAGGAGGAACATCACTGCCACGAGCCTGCTTTCTGGCCACACGGATGAGTGCCGCCATCTAGTGGTTGAACTAATGGCTTGTTCAAGATGGCCACCGTGGGACCGCCGCCTTAATGAAACTGGCTGGTGGGATCAGTCAATTCAAAGGGAAAAATCCTGAGACTGCTGCGAATCCAGTCGTCGCAACCACGCAAAGCCTATTCGTGCCAAGGCCATTGGACTTTCATGGAGTGAGATATTTTCATAGTAAAGTATTCGGCGTCACCTTGTCACAACCTGGTGGTTTTCAACACCCATGGGCTATAGACGCTTTCAGGCAGCTGTGCATGGGCGCCGCCATAATTGACCTTCAGTTTTTGTGCCCTCTTATTCCGTTCGCTTCACTGCATCATTGTCACAGCAAGACAGGTGGTTGCCACGATGGGTGCTACTGTGTCTTTCTCCCCAGCATAGGCCTTTGGGGAGGCTCGTCAATGTCCGCTTCAGTGGCTCGGCATCCCCAGTAAAACGAGAGAAGGTAGGCTATGGCGGCTCAATCTGGCTAGTGATTAAAGCGTCTATATAATCCCTATCCACTTTCAAAGAATTCTGTTATCATCTGAAAGATGAGGGGTTCAAAAGTGGAATGGAGACGAAAGTCAGAAGAAAGCAGAGGTGGTGCGAAGCGACTCACCGAATATTCCTGGGCGAGCCAATACAGGACACCTGCATGTGCAAAGATCAGGCTGGGGTGATGTGTTGCCTAGCCCGGGGGGCCCTTGAAGAAAACCTAGCCCGGGCTTGGCTCAACTGCCAAGACCCCAGTTGACACCTAGCACTGCCAGGCAGTGTTGTACGGAACGGCGTTCCTGGAACGCGTTCCTTTAAGGAGGAACGAAGGAACGCCGCCGTTTCATTTCGCATCAGTGGAACTGGAACAGGAACTCGTTCTATTTTTACTGGAACGGAAAGAGGAACGGCGTTCCTTTTTTTTTCGTCCAGTGGTGTAATTTGTATTTTATTTCTAAGAGGGAAATTGTAAAAGTATAAAAACAATATCTTTACGAAGTGCAGAACCTCGTTAACGTTTTGGTTACTTCTCACATGGTTTGTTTTGTGTTGTCCTCACTTGGTAACAGTCGGGTGAAGGAGAGCTAGTGGACATTTGTATATTTTTTCAGTGCCCGAACTTGCGGTATAAAAAGGAAAAATTTTAGTCGAAGGAAAAAACACAGAAAGAGGGACGTCTCAAACTCAGCTATTTTCTTTGCTTCCACGAATCCTCATACATCCAGAAATATAAGGCCAACTACAAACATCACTGAACTTCCACAAAGAGACCTACAGTTACAACAAAGGTACAGGTTACCTGACATCGAACGCATTCTTGTATCCCGAATATTGGTCACTTAAAAGATACACAAAAATTATTTTTTGTTTCTTCTCCCCGCGCCTCCCACCTTCAAATTGAACAACGAATCCAACCTTGACGAAGGATTTGTAGTTTTCAAGACTGACCTTCCAAAATCCCTACCCTCTTCTTCACTTGCTCGTCTTGCAGGCAGCAACATCAAGAAGCAACAGTTGTTAAGTTCCAACAAGGGTCTTTATTATATTGAAACGTGTGAGGTTGTTGTAAAACGCTCGTGCAATGTGGTGTAACCGTACACTTAAGTCGTCTGAATCGCCCACCACAAAATATAGTTGAAAGCTGAGATTTTTAAAAGTAAATTTATCAACAAATGAAACCCTGCTTCCGCTTGTCTTCTTCTCCTGGTGCCCTTCCATCACTCCATTTAAATGCGTATGTTGCCATTGATGGGACAGATAAAAAAATAAAACTTTGCTTGGTCTAACTAAATATGGTAATCAGCAAAATACAAATGTAACGTAAATGTAACGATCCGTTCCATTTTTTAACTGTAACGGGAACGAGTTCCTTTTCCACATATGGAACTTGTTACGGGAACGCGTTTTAAAAATCAGAAGGAACGAGGAACGAGCTTTCGTTCCTTTTTTTGAGGAACGTGTACAACACTGCTGCTAGGCATGCAGGAGGTCTGAACCCACGCTGGGCTCGGGGCTCATGGTGATTGGTGACGCCACTCACCAAACACCTACAAGCGCACAAGTCCCCTGTGGTGACGCAACCCTGTAAAAAAACATTCAGTACATGAAGTAGATATTAGTCGAGCCAAGCAAGAGAGATAAACTTCAACTAAAAAAAAATTATAGCACAGCTCAGACATACGATGGACGCCCAAGTGTGATTGTCTGTCAAGTCCAATGTATTTTACACACTCCAAGTGAACTAGAGAAAGTAGGAGTGTCTCAATGAGAGCACTTTTAAAATCAGAGATTGTATAGTCATCATAGATGAACTCACAGCTGCAAAGTAAAATGTGAACAAAATACTGAACAGTAAGCTAAAGTATGCACAGCTTTCTTAACCCTAATACCTAATAATGTTTTTGTTTAACTTGTCTTTCTAATTAAGTGTGACACCTTTTTTTCAGCTACAAAGGGAATATACACATGTGAAACCTACTACTTTATGCTAAGTCTGGGTCATTTTTCCTCTACAGTGTGCCGGCTTGCTCAAAATGAATTCAGGTGGTCTCTCGGCCTCAAGAAAAATAATTTTCGAGGCTAGTGCAGCCTTAGAAAATCATTTTCTTGAGGCTTCCTTAAAGAGACCCACTGAGTTACTTTGGAACAAACCAGTCAATGAATAGATTATGGACAAACAGAATCAAGATTAGACATTCCACTGAAACGAGCAACCAAGTGAAATCGCCAATTAGCTGAATGCGCAGGCGGTCGAAACCTGCCAACTCGATAGCCTCCACTCAAAACTCTTTTGATTGCATCACTTGCCAAAGTAAACTTGAAGCCCATGCACGATAAAGAGAGGCATTGTACGATGGTTCCCACATCAATCGTAGCTGGCGTCCTATGACACTGGGACATGGCACGTCCCAATGTAACATCGTGATGAGCTAGCCTTCCTTAATGTCCATCACCAAAAGGTGCCTACCGCATACTACTGAGTACTAGGAGGTACACCCGTGAGTGATATGAAGGTGAACAGCCGTCTTCTCGTTTTTGAAGCTCCTGCAAGTTTTGGAACAAGCTCCGTTCCAGAAGAGGGCTGGAACTCAAAGTTTAGACCCCAAGCCACGTACCATTTGAGACGTTGAGAGTTAATATAGCTTTAGGGAGCCGTAAAACAGGCAAGAAACCAGGCAAGGTGTTCACCTCCATATTGCCGGCGGGTGTACAATTGGGGACGCAGTCTTTCCTGGAAATGAGCTTCGGTCACTTTCCATGGTCCCAGGTGTTGCTTGGCGTCTCGCGAAATGACAGCCCCGGCACGTTGTTGCCCACAGGTACCACGACAAATGCCAAAAACAGCACCAAGAATACAAGAACGCACGAGGCTTATTCACGTCGTTCACATTTTCTGTCTTGTATGAGGAAGCGGCGCACCCTTGTGGTGATAGTTGGCAACCGGCAATTGAGCAGGCATTATCAGTATACAGGAGGCTATGCTCCATGACACTTATTCAGGCATGTCAGTCATGAAGATCTTGGCAAACACCATCTTTTGGTTTTCCGGTGTTGACCAAGACAGTCAAGACCATGTAAGAAGGTGCAAGGTATGTGCCCAGTTCTGTTAAATGCCTCTGGTGCAGGTTAGGGTCAGCAGGTTGGATACCAAGCAACTGAACACGACTTCAGATATATTATGCCGTACCGCGCTGGAGAGTTACCTAATACTGGTCGTGGTCCACTCGGACACAAATCAGATAGAAGCATCGGTCGAGACCGCAGTGGAAGCCCAGTGTAATATACTGTTTTCAAACAGTTTTTACACCCGTCATGTACAGCACCCCACCACCACTTTGTGTCACCCGCAGTTCAACGGGTTAGCCGAGCATGCAATATGTAGAGTCAAGGGGGACATTCACGAGGTTCAGCCTTTGCAGCCTTGAAACCAGGTGCGTAAGCACTTCCCCACTATTGTTGAAGTTCCACTGCTGCAGAACCTCAGAAAAAGATAGGAAGCACTTCTTTGAGCTGTTATTCGGCTACTGCATCTGATTGCAGACTGATTTTTGTCTATATGCATTTGGACTCATCCCCGCTCAAAGAGAAACCACCCTTTTGGTGCGGGAGAGACTGTGTGGGTGCGCACTTTCGGCCTATGATGGATTCCTGAAGTTATCTGCTCACTTGATGGTATACGAATGACAACAGTAGGCGCCCCACGAGGATAGCACCAACAGCATGCGGATCAGCTCTGGGCGCGGCATCCCCACAACTGGACCAGCCTGCCTGTAGTAATATTTTGACGGAGAGGCGACAATGTTGGAGGTTCGGTGGTTCAACAATCAGGCTGCTCCTTGGCAGCAGGAGACATCCAAAAAGGGCCGGCAGAGCGGCCTGGTGATGGATTGCCCTGACGGGAGATGAGTAGTGGCCGAGATTCATGGTCAGCGTGGACCCTGCCGGCGATAAAGCAAAGGGGATTGACTTTTAGGTTTAGGTTTAATTATAAAGCAGAACATCAGAACTGAAGAACAAGAACGGCAAAACAGGCGTGAGCTCGGGCTTGAGCTTGCGCTCATAATGAAACAAATAGTGTCCGTGATGATGCAACAAACTAGTAAAAGCCAATTCTTACATTCTTCCTTCCTTATTTATTTTTTAAACAAAATCTCAACAAGGACACTAAGGGGGTACAGAGTCGAAACTTGAATTATCCCCAGAACAGTTCAAAATGGGTGAACTATGATCTATAATATCCGTAAAAGATAATCACATGCTTGTATTTTCAGCAAAATACAATATTTTTGTTCCAATCGACGGATTCTGGCGAGCGCTTTAAAATCAGTCATCGAGTTGGCGCGATGCGTCTCGAGATATTTGCTTGTGACGTGACGCTCACAGCATCACGGGCCCACACACGGCCAGGGGTACAGTAATTACGATCGTCGTCACTAGGTGGCGCCAGCTTTATCATCAACGCATTACAAAACCGCCGACTGGGAATACCTGAAGTATGGTGTACTAAAACTGAGATGTGCGACACATGCCGCTCGCTCCTGCGCGCCTCCTTCATACACGCCGCGCCGTGGCGTTGCTCCTGATGGCCCCGTGACGTGAGACATTCCAACAAAGCTCGGCCCCCAAACTACCAGGTGGTATTGGGAAATCGTTTTATTCGTTTTAAAATTGCCTTTCTTGCGTTTTCGGACGAAAGACTGCTCTTTGTGAGCTGCTGTCATGAAGGAGACCACGTCCACACAAAGAAATAGGCACTAAAATTTTGCTTCCGCACTCCTTTAAAGGAGAACGAAAAACTACTGCTCTCCCTTTCTTAATATTTTTTAAAAAATAGCTACAGGGAAACTACAATGATAAAAACATAAGAACATGACACTTATCTTCTCAAACACACAAGCAGTCAACGAGAAATTATATTGAAAAAAACGGCATATTCGTGGAAAGTTAGTCATATTGGAGATATTTGCAGTCGGAGAAACATGTCGGTTCAACGGCTGCTGTTGAGGTCACCGGCGTTTATGATGAAAACGTTCTCTTAGAAGCAAACACCGAAAGAGAAGCAATTAATTTCACAACAATGCGATTCACCGAAAGCACCCGTCATGAACGGAGAAGGTGCCATCTCCTTCACGGACGGGCAGCCGTTGATGAAGCTTCGTGGCGCGTCCTGGTGTTCGCTGGTTCTTCGCCTTAGGATATCGAGCGAGGAGGCCAATGAAGACAGCGGCCGCCTTGTAAACGCCAAAATCTCGGGAGGCCGGAGCTGGGCGCTCAACTTGCGCGCTGACTATATTCCATTCACCCCTAAGCTGAGACTGCGGTGGAACTTACGGCCTCGTCGGACCAATCATACATATCTCTTTCGCCACGTGATCACACTCCCGCTGATACCCACGCGCAGAGAACTGGGTTAGGTGATGAAAGGAAGGCGGCTGATTGGTACGGTGGGGACGTATTTCCCGCTGCAGTCTCAGCTTTTAGGTAAACGAAGTATAGGGCAGCAAAACCGGGTACAGCAGAGCTACTGACCGAGGGGAAAAGATCAGACGGTTTGAAAGGCCACGTCTTGCAGGGCAGACGGGAACTGAACGATCATGAGCGTTGGAACACTGTGAAGAACCTCAGGGGCTTCTTTACTGCCGTCAAAGAACTGAAGGAACACAAGCGTTGGAACACTGCAAAGAACCTCGGAAGCTGATATACTGCCCTAAAAGAACTGAAAGAGCACGAGCGCAAGAACGTCGTGAAAAACCGCAGGGGCTCTTTTTCTGCCCTGGCAAAAGTTATTCGAAGAAACAGGATGAGCCGACAGGCTCAACCGATGCACCAAAACGTAGTAGCGGCCGACGCACCAAAATGTAGTGATTCTGTGATGGAGAGGCGACGATGTTGATGGTTCGACGATCAGGCTGCTACTTGGCGGCAGGAGACATCTAGGAAAGGCCGGTACAACGGCCCGGTTATGGGTTGCCCTGACGAGACGAGGCAGAGGTGATCGAGTTTTAGGTTTAGGTTTAATGAATCATAGAGCAGAATATCAAAACTGAAGAACACGAACGGCGAAAGAGGCGAGCGTCCGTGACGACGCAACAATCTAGTAAAACCCAATTACTACACTGCCACTGAACTAGAACCCGATACTGAATTGGAAACTTAACGGGCTACGTACATACAGCCGGGAGATCACAACAGTGGCGGGTGCAGCCCAGAAATTCAACCAGTCCGAGATTGAGGATAACAGTACGGGCGACACAGTCACATACATCTGAGCATGTTTGCCCTGCCGATCCTAGGTCTCAGTGTTCAAGGGTTCAATACGATGAGATATACGACTAGTGATTTTTTTTTAAAATAAGCTGCACAATAAAATTCGGCAAAAAGAATATCCTTACCTCATTTCTGCAAATACTCACGTCAAGCCAAGCGTCGATCATTGTTGACAACCAGTGCTACTGCTCGCGCTGGCGAACGTTTTATTCCACCAATTTATTGCAATCGAACAACAGATGGGAACTTTGCATCTGGAAGGGTCACGAAAGCTAAAGAAGAACATAATTGATAGCCTTTTTGTAGTTGTCTCAGTTACTAATATCATTTACGACTGCCTGCACGTAAATATCGGATTCGAAAGCGACCACTCCCCGTCGTAACCTGCAGAAAAGTGTCATTCCGGTCGACACTTTGCCCCAAGGCTAGTCACTCGCTTTTTCGGGTAGTCAAAGCCCCAAAATGGTACTTTGACTACACAGGGTAGTGATTTTTTCTTAGAGTGTAGTGCGACGTTTTGCACATTTTGGCTGCGGTCAGGCTTCCGATATCAGGTGTCATCGCACTCGTTTCCGTCTTAAGCACATTTCACAATGTCATGTCCGTCATGACAGATCGAAGGCGGTTCTTGTTCAGAGTCGTCAGTCATTGGCTGCATGCGAGTGGTTCGAGCAGTTGTAGGCCCGATGATGCGAGTACATCCAAGACTCGAGAGCTGCTGCCTGCCTGCGGCAAATGAGACTGAGAAATCCGCATAGCTGTGACTCTCATGCCAATTCCATGTCTGTGCGGCCTAATGTACTACATCCTTGCCGAGTGCGCCAGCCGTTGATCGCCCTGTTTTTGTTTTCTGCGCATAACCAACATGCTCAGGCAGTGCTGTCTGTTGTGGAAGTGGTCATGAACGACTATGCGAAAATGGTCGCCGATGTTGCTATGTGTCTGAGTGTCAACCGACGATCATCTGAGGATCATCTTGGTTCGTGTCTCGGTGCATTACCAGTATCGCTAAAACAGTGCTGTCTATCCTGGAATGGGTTGGGAACGAAGACGCGACTGGTCGCTCAGGTCTCCCTGTGTTTCACAGCAAGATGACATATGCTCCCTGGTTCTATTCTATTTCAGATTTCAGTGTTTTAGGGAACCGTTTGTGTGACTATGGTACAACCGATCAACCTGCAGATAGTCATGTTGTTACGCTGATCTAGACCGTAACTTCGGTCGTACTATGGCCAATATCGCTGTCGTCTGCATGCAATGCTATGCTAGCCGCACTTTGGGTGCTCTCGGAAGAAAAGGCTGAACAGCATTGAAATATTTGCAGAAAGGAGACGTGTCCTCGTCTTCAAACAAAGGCATTTTTTAGTGGTCGGGGGTCGACACTCCTACGGCATGGTGCGCCGGCCTTGTCGGGGCTCCCAAGGCAGCGGGAGGCTATCAACTATGCGTCGACTTAACCAAGCTGAACCAGGTCATCCTCCGAGAGCAGCATTTGATGCCGACCGCCGACCAGGCGCTCGGGTTGCCGGGGAAGCGCTACCATCTTCTCGAAACTGGGCGCAATGTCTGGGTTTCACCAGGTGCGCCATCCAAAAGCTGCCAGGAGTACATGACGTTCATTACACCCTTCGTTCGATTTTATTATTGCTGCCTGCCCTTCGGAATTAGGTGGCCCCAGAGGTGTTACTGAGGCCGATGTCACTGATTCTCGAGGGAATTAAAGGATGCGTCAACATGGTAGACGACATCCTGGTGTTTGGCAGAGACCGGTCTAAACCCGACAGTAGACTACAAGTTGCCCTCGAGAGACTGCAGCAGGCAGGAGTTATGCTGAATGCCTCCAAGTGCCGCCTCAGGGTGTCGTCCCTCAAGTTTCTTGGTGTGATGTTGAGCACCAACAGCATAGCACCAGACCCCGACAAGGTACTCCGCCATCACGGGTATGCAATTTCCGACAGACGTGCAAGGCGTGTGGCGCCTCCTGGAAATGCTGAACCACATCGAACATTTCTTGCTGTGCTTGTCCATCACCACTGCGCCAATCAGGCTCGTCCTAAACAAGGACACGGGCTAGACCTGGGGGACTGGTTAAGCTTCAGCCTTCGACTCACTAAACAAGATGGTGGCATCTAGCACCAGCGTGGCTAGAAAGAGCCCCGAGTATTCAGCATCCGTGTCTGCAGGCACCAGCTCGTACGGCCTGGGCACCGTCCTTCTTCAAGAGCAATATCTGGTGACCGATGAGCGGTTGCCTTTGTGTCGTGTTCACTGACTATTGCCGAACAGCAATACAGCAAAATCAAGAAGGAAGCGCTGGGAGTCCTGTGGGCTATCCAGAAGTTCATAAAGCTGCACACTGTGAACTCTTTTGTCGAAACCGACCGCCAGCCGCTGGTCCGGTTGCTGGGCTCCACCGACCTCAACCTCATGCCTCGTCACGTACAGCGGTTTCCGCATCCGGCTGCTGCGCTACCGGTTCAAGGTGCAGTATGTTCCTGGCAAGTGCCTCGCCACTGCCAACATGTTGTCTAGAGAACCCGAGGCCCTCGCTCCAGCTGCGTATACTGCGGACAGCGTCAAGCTCTTCGTGTCACAGGTTGTGACTGCACTCTCTAATACAAAATGGAGGAGAAAGATAGCAACAGCGTGTTTTCCTCCATTTCACTAACGCGCCCCAAGCGGATCCGTGTAGCAGGAAGGAACAAGACGTCTTCCTTCTTTCTGAGGCTGACTGGAGGAAAGTTATTCCACCTAATCTTCGTAAGCTGCTCTAGGCTTTGTGACTTCTTTATTATTTTCTTTCAGACACGCTGCATGCGCAGTTTTATAAGCAGTATTTGTGCACCGACGCATGCCCACGCAGCACGATAAGTTACCTGAAATTGTGAACCTTTGTATGTCAACCACAGGGCGTCCATAGTTCATACTGCCAAGAACGCAGAGCAGTATGCTGGTCTCTACCCTTCATTTCGTCAAAGAAGTAAACGAAGCCATCATGAACCGCCAAGTTCTAAAATGGTGCTACGTACACCGGTTACGGTGGATGCGCAAGTGTCGCCCGAGTCTGCTTGAGCCTATTTGAGCGTCACGACGGTGAGCCCGTGACTATGGTGACCGCGAAATCCACCGTTGCAGCGACTCTGCTTGTTATTAGTCTGCGGGTCTACCATAACACATTCTTACCGAGTGTGTCAACCGATAACCGCCTCGTGTTCTGTTTCTCCACGCATAACCAACATCGCTATGGCAGTACTGCCGGTTGTGAAAGTGGTCGTGACCCAAGACGCAAACCGTCGCCGATGGCACCGTGTGTCCCAGTGTCAACCGATGATGGTCTTGGTTGTTTGGCCCCGCGCGTCACCAGTATCGCTATGGCAGTGCTCTCTACTGTGAAAGTGTTTGTGCACGAACACGCCAACAGTCGCCGAGCTCACCTCCTCTTTCGCTGGAAGTCGACGTGTGCTATTTGTCTGCAGTATTCTATTTCAGGTGTGAGCGTTTTAGGGAACCATATGTGCGGTTACTGTGCAGTCGATGTACCCGCGGATAGTCATGTCGTGAAACTAGTCGAAACCATAACTTTGATCGGGCATTCTGTGTATTGTCTTGACAGCCTTTTCCAGCTTGCTTCTTGTAGGCATAAATTGGTTGAGACGTGTGTGTGGTCCGTCTTTTTATTGTTCCCGATCTGTGGATTGTGATGGGAGCTGTACACCAGCTGGCATGTGTTTTCACTCTTCAATGTTGAAGAACCAGACTGTTTTCTTATCTTTTTTTTTAATTCTCTCTTTTAATCCCCATATCCCCCTCCTTCTAGGCAGAGTAGCCAACTGGGACAAAGAAACCAGGTTAATCTCTGTTTTCCTATTCTGATTTTTCTTCTTCAACACCTCGAGCCAATTTTTATTGTCTCTCCTCTCATAAACGGCTGGCAGGCAAACTGTGGTGCATCATTGTGCAGTCTTTGGTTTTCCAGTGCCACTATGGCCACTTGCCCATTGGTTCTAAAGAAGATTGCCACCATTTTCTTTTCAACACCTCTTGGCATTTTGAGCCTCAGCTGTGGAGTTTCTCCAGACAATATCCAAATGGATGACTGGTGCTTGGTTTTGAGAGCACACTGGATGGCCCACGTTTTCTCGCTCCTTACAATGTCAGATATTTACTCTTAGGGTTGCCACTATAGAATCGGTATGGCATTCCTTGGCACCATTCCACCCTTGCATGGTTTTGAGCTTCCGTCGAATTCCGTGGCACCCAAGAGATGAAGCTTGTCAGACAAAGGTCCTCGTGAAGAATCGCCGAAACGCTCGGGGAACTAATCTTCAGCGACCCTTCGATATCGCCATCAGTCAGCCGAGGATCCTCCTTAACGAGCCTCTTCACAGCAGCAGCGTTTTCTTCGGTCACAGCGTTTTGAAAGTCTGCCAGTGCACTTGTCACTTTTGAGAGAGGTGCGGCCACCCCTTAATTCACCGAACCAACACAAAACTGTTGCTCATGATGGTGCAGTGTCCCCGGAAGCGCATCACAACCATTCCAGTGATTTGGAATCATTTAAAGCACTTTTGAAATTTTAACGCGCCACCGCTCGAAAATTTCGTCTCTCGATGTCCAACACCGAAGCCAAGTGAAGAGACGGGTCGTAACATGCCTAAGTCCGCAGCTGAAACAAGGCGGCATTTTTGCAGACAATTAAGGTTGTTTTTTTTTATCTGCCATAGAATACCGTGCATATGCCCGTTCCGCACTAAGCACTCACCCCCAAAATTTGAAACATCTGAAGAAAAAAAAATGCACAGTACATATTTATGTAAAACTGATGACCTGAGATGCGCCCATCACCTATTTTTTCGCGATTATCTTCAAATTTTGAGGGGGCGTTTGTTTGATATTTTGCGGTGGGAACGAAGGAGGCTTCAATTGCACCACACTTAATTTTTCTTTCTACCTTGTCTGTTTGCCACAATTTCAAACCTTTGTAGTGACCTATGCATAGTAATATTAATTTTTATTTGCACGACATATGACCTGGGACGACGTGCGAGGCTTGACAGAACGGCAAAAACCCATACGCACTGCGCCTGTCAGCCAATCGCCTAAGGTTAAAAAGAAGGATGTTAAGAAAAACAAAGAACACAAAATATAACTAGGTGACGCGGCTAAGTCAAGTGCCACGAAATTTCACGACACAAAATTCGCGATTCTTTACGAATTTCAGAAAGAGGCGTCTGACCGCCGAGTGGGACCCCGATAAAGTCCCGAACTGCAGCTGGCGACACCACGTTTTGATCTTGTAATGTTCTGAAATATAAAAACAAGGGCTGTCCTGTCTGTTTACTGCGTCAAAGCACTGAGATGTAGGAGCCTTTGAGCGACCCGTCCAAGGTGCAGCAATTGGAGGGCAACATGAGTCACAGTGTGGCGATGCTTTGCCGTCTGCCACTTCGAATGCTGCAACCACGTCTCGTATGATGGAAGCGTATCACGTCGGCGGTCGGGACAAGTGAACAGTGACCGAATGGCACGGTGTTGCACATCCTCCAGCTGGGGAGTCAAGTGGACTCGGTATGGGTGCCACACATATGCGCAGTGCTCCAACTTCGGTAGAACAAGTGCAGTGTAAAGCAAGCCTTGAAAAGCCACAGAATTTCGAGAACCGCGTCACAAAGCCCAAAGTGCACCGAGCTTTAGTCACTATGTATGAAATGCGTAGTTATAAGTCTAGTGCTGGTGCAAACGTTACCAGCGTTGCCCCAAGAATTGACGCGCATTTTACCTTCCATAAGGGGGATCCTGAGATTGTGTATGGAGGGATACTGGTAGTCTTGGTGTTGTGGAAACGCATCACTACGCTCTTACCCTCACTCATCGTCAGGCGGTTTGCATGCGCTCACTCCGAAAAGCAAGTGATGTAGCCTTGAAGGCGAACAGAGCAGTCAGGAGAAGTGATGCGGGCGACAATGGACCTTTCGTCTACATACTGTTCAAGTAGGGTGTTACTGTTTTGCGTCATGTCGTTAACATAAAATGAGGATAAAGTTGGACCAAGTACGGAGCCTTGTGGAACTCCACAAAAAGCTGGATAGCTTTGGGACATTGACCCATGGTAGCACGCGTTAGGTATAACCCACCATAAAGCGAGTCAACCAAAGTATTAACGAGCCTCGGACCCCGAGCGGCTTTTCTGATCAGAATGGCGTGATTGAGCATGTCAAGCGCATTACTGCGGTTCAGTTGAATGAAATCAGCAGGAATGCGACTGTCGATACTGTTTAAGGTTTAGAAAATATGTTTAATGATATAGAAAATAATTGGAGAAAGGAGAATACATATTTCATCATGGGACCCGTCCAACACCACGAGACACACTTGTTCGTTTGGTCTCATTCTGGCTTCACGTGCCCTTCTTCTAAAAACACCATGATGATGATTGGTGGCGAACTGTATACACCACACGACAACAATACTGTCAATGATGTGATGCATAACCGTGGCAAGAGCAGTCTCGTAGCTGCGATTTGGCTGGAAACCCTGCTGGTACTGCGAGAGTAGGTCATTCTCCTCCAGAAAAGTAAATACAGCACTGTTAAAGGGGTCATGAAACAATTTTCCTACTTCTTCCTTCTTAGCTTTAATCCTCAACTCAAATGTGAATTGTGAAATCAAGTCGTCGTGACATTTTTCGGCACCGGTACGATGACTCCTAGCTTCCACCGTGCTTTTTATGCACACCATAGAACTTGTAATTCCCCAGTGACGATAAGTTATGTCTAGGCACTCATTGGCCACGAACGCGAATCCGAATATTCGTCGACGGATTTATTGTTGACGAGCGCATACGTCCGAGTGACGCAGTTCTCGTGTCCAGTGCGTGAGCTGGGCTCGACTGACGTCAGGTTGGCACCGATGACGCGCTTTGGGAACCGCGGATGTATCATAGTGAAAAAGCGGAGAGCTTTCGAAGGAAAGAAGGTACAGAATAGTCCGCTGTATTTTCAAATGTTCGTGCCGAAAAGCTAGCTTTTGACTTTCTACCCTCTTTCTTTTGGCCAACTAAACGATATGCGATTGCAACAGGGCGATAACTTAAGATTGACTTAGGAAAATATGTTTGGGGAAGCACCCAGTCGCGTACTGCGTGTGAACACTGAAAACCCTGCTCGGGCGAACAATACAAAACCTAGACACTTAACTGTAGCACTGCATAACTACATCCTGACTGTTCCTTCTTGCATTGCGACCAGGCTTTGGTACCTTTGAAAGGTTGCACAAGCAGAGTTTGAAAGGCAAGGTCAAGACAGCCTGATCCCCCGCCCCTAAATCGACATTGGAATATATACCGGGCAATTATAAATCTAGTGCAAGAGTACGTAGCTGGAGGATGCTAGGCTGCCAGGACTGTGACGCAGTGCAGCAGACCTTGAGCTGGGGGTTCACTGCCTTTGTTTGGGTTTTCTCTAGCTCCCAGAAGCATTATGAAGAAAGCCTAATGGCACACTTCAAATATCTATGCCTCTCGCTTTCTTACCTCAATCTCCCTTCAGAAATGCCATGATCAGAGACCACGAAGAAAATTACGACGCGAGAACCTGCGGTACCGAATTTGCCGAGTGCTACACCTGAGTTTCGCGCGAAAGTATTGCAGCGATCGTCGACGCGTCACCGCAACGCCCCACGACTTTTTAAAGGTACAGAAACTTAAGCTCTCACGCACGATGAGTACCGATCAAAGCTATCCGCGCACTCGCACTTCATTTCTCAACCGCATACGCTCTAAAAAAAGTGTATAACCCTACACCCTTTTGTCCCATAAAATGCACCCTAAAACTTTAGTTGGACGACAGCGCACTATAATCAAACAGACGCCCCATAATTTTACGAGGGGCTTAATAACGGTGCGATATAACTTATTAAATAGCTAAAGTACGTATCAAATACCACAGAAAGAAAACCCTGATTATTTTTTTTTGTAGTCAGTGACACCTACATTAACTATTTTAATAAGTTGTACCACTCGGCTATCAAGCCTCTCGTGAAAGTTAGTTCCGCCAGATCGACGTCAGTGCGCTGTACGTCGAACTTAAGATTTGGGGTGTATTATATGGGACAAAGGGTGTAAGAATACACCCTTTTTTTAGAGTGTATAAGTGATTTAGCGAGCGACAGCACAAGCGACGAGCGACGGAGATTTCACACTGTCACTCGCATCATCGCCCTGGTTGCTTTCTCCCGGCGCTTTCGTGCGGCTTGCCTCGTTGCGCGAATGACCGAGCGACAGCGAAGTGGATCGCCGTCGCTTCTCTCGTCGCTCGCGAAATCGCTTACATGCGGTTTTTGCGAGTTATTCTTGTTTTCCTCTCGATTAGCACCAGAAAACAAACCTGGCTCACGTCGTTCTGAACTTTCTGGACGCACATCTGGGCGGCCGGAGCTGCCACGCGGGGAAGCGGACACATCAGCGCTCACCCTTAAACACGTTTTTTTTTTTTTTTATGTGCCGGCGGGTGGGGTTGTTTTATCGACTATCACAAATAATTACCTTGTTTAAGGTTACATTCTACTTGCAGATGTATGCCTTCGAACGTTTAAAAACATTCTTACCAGCAGACGTTCGTGCGAGAGCAGTAATTTATTTGCAATATTATTCCTTTTTGGACAGTCATTGCGGAAATAGATGCCTGAAATCCGCACGGTATATATACCTCTGGGGAAGCCAACGGTGTTTGTGATGAGGGGTTTGTTGTACGCTAAGTATGTGACCATGTTGAGTTTATTGTGTGCGTAATGTGTATGTACGATGAAACTCCTAGTGCGAATCGATGGGGAGTGTGAAAGTGAATGTTGGGTATGTTGTAACACCACTACTGTAAGACATTCGTTTTTCTTAAAAATATTGAATTGGGCGGTAACAGCGCCACCTACAGTAGTTTGCTTTAAACGCTGGATAATATTTGTATATCCAGTGCTTTTAGAGTTTCCTTGCGCGCGCCATGACTGTGGACGGTGCAACTGTCTTCGTAGTTTCTTTCGCCTGTGGTTCGCATCAGCCGGTAGCATGCTTTTGGCGAGTTCTAGAGGATCCTTCGGCGCACCGTATCGGTTTTGTGGGATTTGCGACGGATGAATTGCGATATGAGAACGAGCACGGGTAAGTGACGCGAAATTGACTGACCATTGTGGCTCGATGTGTTTCGGCAAATTTGTTCTTTTTTATTCGCGACGCGAAATTGAATTTGGTGCGCGGATTTCCTCACCTGCACGGGCAGCCGGATATGCGACTAACTATATGACGTGCAAAGCTCGTGTTCTGTGGTCATTGGGTGCTCATCGTGCCCTGGAACCGTCGGCTCGATTTGGGTGGGCTGGGTTGCTGCTATAGGCGGACAACGCGGTGCGTTTCTGTCGAGTGTTGCCGACCAAGCAGTGGCAGCCCGCCAGTGAACGGGAGGTATTTGCCTGTCCGGTGACTATCGGAACTCTTTGCGTTGCGGTGGAACTGGTGGAACGTCAATGGCGTGCCGGAAGGACCTACAATAGACGCTCGATTTGGAGCCGTTATTTTGAAATGCGTCTCCGATTCGACGGAGGAGAAACTTTCCTCCCTTGTTGAAGGGGGCAAAGTTGCTCCATTTCTGAAGGAACATATGTGTCAGACTCGTTCCTCCGTTTAAGGAGGACTATGCTGACCCTTTTTTCTAAGAGTGTATATAACTAATTTTCTTATACTTAATTTTATTTTTGGTTGTAGTGATACGTTTAAAATACATTTGATCGAAAATATTTGCTAATTTATTTCAATTCTATTTATTCTTATATTTCGCTCACTATCTCAATACATTTTTCAACGTTTCAAAATCTGTAGCTCGAACAATTTATGAAAGTAAACATGGCCGCACCTCCGCGCAAAGCTTAGAGCAATGCAAACTTGGAGCGGAAACGATTCAACACAGAACTTGAAACAATTGTCACGACAAAAATGAATACTCAAAATGTCAACAAAAAACAAACAAATGAAAGTAAATGTGGAGAGGGCATCAAAATAGGCACATTTTTTTAAAACTTTTTTTTTAAGTAGGATTGTTTTTGCGAGAATGTCTGTTTTTCGTTAGTTTTTTAGGTATGCCTCTCATAAACACCGTCTGTAGGCCAGCGGTGATAGCCAGATAACCTTTCATGACGAAAGAGGTTGTAACAATAAGACAAGAATCAAGTTACAAGCAAAAAGAGCTTCGAATAACCAGCAAAGACCCTCCCAAAGTTAATGCCTTTCTAAAGACGCCTCTTAAGCTTTAAAAAAAAAAAAAAAAAGAAAAGTGGCGGACAATTTTGAGGAAGATATCAGTGCGTATTCTCTTTTGCGCTTCCTTTTTGAAATTTTGTCCTCCTGAATGCAGTTTTCAGCGACATAGGAAGCTAATAAACCTGGATGGATTGATGGACGGATGAGGCTGAGCCCTTTGAATCGGGCGGCGCCTTGCGCCACCTAGCCAGTGTTCTTTTTTTTTTTTTTCTACCATGAAAGGGGATACATAGACGACGAGAACTTCGTGAACCAGCTTCTGCTGCTTACAAACAAAAGCATTCTGGTAAACCAGACCTGCGCTATTGGATTCATGTGCTTCTTCCTGACATCAATAGAAAGTATGAAATACGGAAGTATTTCCAAAAGTAATGGATTGACATCCCTAGGCATTTGGACCCTCCTCAAAACCTCCTGCATCTCGGTTTTCATTTTGGTGCGTACGCAGTAGCACTCAACTTGTATTTTCGCGGTATAGCTTTTCCGTGTCCCTGGCAACGGCATGTTGTAGTAAAACTGTCTGCTAGCGGTACACGATGCCTATGTAGCTTTTGCGGGGTACAAAAAAAAACACAAATGTGGCAACCAGAAGTTGACACCGGTTGCCGGAACTTTCAAGGGGCTACGTATAGTTCCAGAGGGCTGCAAAGGATGGCGCGCACGCGTAGACGCTGCTAAAGCCCCTCTATCCTGGGAAAAGTGGCGCCATTGTTTGAACTAGCCGCCGCGCACACTATTGGCCGGTCGTCACGTGACATCTGGCTTTCGGTTTTGGACTTCCGCTCGCCATGAATTTCCCACGATGCTACTACGCCGCTGCTGACGAGCTGCTGCGCCTGTAGAAATGTCGGCCGGAAAGCTTTTCAGTGTTCCCTCTGGAACGGAAAATGAACCTCGGAGGAAGATCTTGCTTCACCGAATCGATCGAAAAGATTTCAACCCGACGGGAGACGCAAAGTTATGCGAGGTGAGTGCTCCGCATAAAGCTCACCAGCATGGCCAGCATGCAAGAAGATAGCTGTTTAGAGCGAGCTATGTACTCCATTCCCCCGTAAACGCGAGCGATGTAATAGCGAGCACAACATTGCCAAATTGGCATGCACGGACGCCCGTGCCGTGGAAGTAAAGGCCCCTACGCACAGTTGCGTTTGGGAGCGTTCAACTGCGTTGCATCGAGAAACGGAAGTGAGTGACCGGCACATCTGTGCTTCGTATGAAGCGTGGAATCCAATTCAAGGAATTGCTTGGCATGCGACAAAAGAAGTACGGATGTCCTGCGTTCTCGCAGTCGCAACGCAGTGAGACGGTTTCAAACGCAACTGTCCGTAGGGGCCTTAAGTCGTTCAAAACGGCCTGCTCCTGTTCGTGCTTGTGGTGGCATCGGCGCCGCTCCCAATTACGGGTGCGTGCGGAGTACGCGCGCTCGTCAAGCTTTGCGTACGTGCTCGCGTACCATACTTTGTTTCGCACACATAGCTTGCAACGCTGCCGCGGCTGCGGACCCGAGCATGTCGATGTATCTGTACTCCGTTTCAATATAAGTGCGAGCGCAGCCAATGCGACAAGCACGAGTATGTCTCTGACGACGCTCTTACTGGACGAGCGTGTGTGCTTAGCCCGCTCAAAGTGCGTTCGCTCTCGCAGTGTCAATAGGGTCTCCTTCGCTCGCAGTCTTATTGAAATAAAAACGCAAGCAAATAAAACATTTGAGATCAACCCCACACTCGCGCGAGCAGCTTTGACAGCGCAAACTTTACGTGCAGGTCTTTGGCAGGCTAACCTGGGATCTGCAGAAACGGGCGCTTGAGGTGTCGTTACATGATCTGCTCTCGACTGAAATCCGATCTCTTCAATCTATTACAGGACCTCTTCAGTATCGACCAAATCAAAACAAAGGAGAGCAAAAATGTGAGGAAAGATGCTCTCCCAAACATTTCTTTTTTCGTTACCTTCAACCAAGAGAGTGAACCACCACTGCAAGGAAACTGGAAATGTAAGTGGTATGTACATCTCACAAACCATTTTTTTTATTCAGTAAGACACATATCTGTTTTACAACACAAATTCAATACACAAACTGATGATTTTGGATGCCTCCTTTACAAAATGCAGTTCTATTTATTTGTTTTTTATGTTGGCTCCCTAAAGTTACCGAGGCACCCCCAGCAAAACCTGAATAGAACACCACAAGGCAATGCCCACAGTACTGAAACATCCCCAGAACAGACTGCTGAAGCAACCGCAGCTGCTCTTTAGTTTGGCTGTCTGATACTATTACTTGGTCGACCGAGGCACACCTATCACTAGTGCCATCTCTGTCCATTCTAGGAGTGTGTCTCCATTGGAGGGCCCCAGCAAGGTCCAAGCGGAGCTTTTCCCTCGGGGCAATCTGCCGCAGTGATCGCAGCTGTTGGTGAGTTTGACAGTCCGATACTCTTCCCAGGTCAACTGAGGCTCACCTATCACTAGTGCCATCTTTGTCAATTCTAGGCGAGTGTGTCCTCCTGAGGCCCCCCAGGAAGTTCCAAGCGGTGCTGTACAGAACCTAACTTTCCCAGCTTCCCTAGAGCAGCCTAATTTGGCACCCCCCCCCCCCCCCAAGTTGCTGGTGAGTTTAGCACAATGATACTGTTTCCAGGTCAACCGAGGCACACCTCCAACGACTGTCTCTGCTCATTTATTCGTTCTAGAAGTGTGTTAGTGTGTTGGTGAGTTTAGCACAGTGATACTGCTTCCAGGTCGACCGAGGCACACCTCCAACGACTGTCGTCTCTGCTCATTTATTCATTCGAGAAGTGTGTTGGTGAGTTTAGCACAATGATACTGTTTCTAGGTCGACCGAGGCACACCTCCAACGACTGTCATCTCTGCTCATTTATTTGTTCTAGAAGTGTGTTAGTGTGTTGGTGAGTTTAGCACAATGATACTGTTTCCTGGTCGTCCGAGGCACACCTCCAACGACTGTCGTCTCTGCTCATTTATTCATTCTAGAAGTGTGTTGGTGAGTTTAGCACAATGATACTGCTTCCAGGTCGACCGAGGCACACCTCCAACGACTGTCGTCTCTGCTCATTTATTCGTTCTAGAAGTGTGTTGTGTGTTGGTGAGTTTAGCATAATGATACTGTTTCCAGGTTGACCGAGGCACACCTACAAAGACTGTCGTCTATGCTCATTTATTCGTTCAAGAAGCGTGTACCGTCCCATGGCTGCCTGAACAAGGTCTGAGCAGTGCCCTACAGGCCCTTGCTTCTCCAGCTTTTCCTGGACAGATTGCCGCAGCAACAGCTGATGAGTTTTTATTTTCGACTGCCGTTTATTTCCTGGCAGAGTGCAGACAGTTACACACTGTTACTTACATCCGATTTTATTGTCTCACTCTTAGCCACTTGACAAGACTAAATAATAATCTTTTATTCTTTTTCAGGCACACTGTTTACACTTGGCATCAGGCCGTATCATCAGAATGCAGGTCTTTCTGGTGTACTGATGAATAACAAAGAGCTACAAAGACAACTATATTCTATGCGGATAAAACTGATAATGGCGCAACGACAGGAGTATCAGGTGCAACGTGAAGAGAACAATTTAAAATTTGAACTTAAGCACTTTCTCGTTGCAGGAAGTCCACTATGAAGAGGACTGCATGAAGTAAAGGTATCCTCGAGAAAGTTTTTAGGATTCATCTTTCTTGTGTTTCCCATGGTTTCAATGTGGTACTAGGGAATTGGGGTAGCTTTTGCCTGTAAAACGCACACTTCATTGGCATCTCCAGGACTTCAGGTTTGTGTCAGACACAATTCATGAGCTGATGGACTCTTTACCATACAAGGCGAGTGACTGCACCTGTCAGTAAAGCAACCTGCACATTCATGAACTAATAAAGTATTTTGATGGTGTATGGTGCATCTCCGTGTCATCTATCTCCTTTTTTGTCATACTGTGATCTGTTATGTACTCGGCATGTGTTCTACTTGTAGTGAATACTTGTGCCGTGGCCTTTTACTTGGTTGGTAGTTTTGTGAAAGGAATAAAATTGTGACTTTGATTTTGTTCTCTTTAATGTCATCTGAGCTTGTGTATCTTCATGGAGATTTTGATATCGCATTCGCTTGTTTTGCATTGATCTCTGGATGAGATTTGAGTTATTTTTGGCTCACTCATTCCCTTTTACTGAAATAACCTGCAATTGCTTGACTCGATTAGGTGCCGAAACCGAGCGCTGGTTTCCAAGTCTGCACCAGGTTTCTAGACCTAGGGCGCTGGTCCAGGAGTCTAAAAGCAGTGTAAATCGCAATTAAACCGATTTTGTTTTTAGTATGAACGATGAACAGAACAGAAACAGACACTGATCAAATTACGGAGTAACAAAACTAAACGAAAACTGAGTTTTCATGTCTAAAAACAGTTTCATCAATTAAAATAACGAAAATGGTATGTATTACGCTCGGAAGAAAAGCGACACCGCGTAGCCCCGTAGCGAAAGGCCCGCGGTGCCGCAAAGTTTTACAGCATGCGCAGAATACACGCACAGAAATCGTCAACCACATCACCGTTTCCCCAACTAGAAAGAAAATAGCATCTTGCTTTCTAGGCCGCCAAATTGTTTTTAGCGCCCGTAGGCCAAACCCTCCCGAAAGCTCGCCAAGGTCACGTATTATAAAGTAGTCAATCATTTGAAATCGTTGAGAATAAAATTGCAATTTGGCGGTTTGATATGATGATTAAAAGCGACTTGGGATTCCTGTGAAGCCGAACACTCACGAGACACTGACCTAATGCAACTCGGTTGGGACGATTATCCAAAGCACTTTCGGGATCCACGGTTGGACGAACAGATCTCGAGCGGCTTCAGGACGGTCGGATACGAATGCGAGCTCTAAATGAGCCCATTGCCACACTTATATGACGAGAAAAGTCCACACGATCGGCAACTCGCCCGCTCCAGCTGCGAAGCCGAACACTCACGAGACACTGACCTAATGCTGCTCGGACGGGACGATTATCCAAAGCACTTTCGGGATCCACGGTTGGACGAACAGATCTAGAGCGGCTTCAGTACGGTCGGATACGAATGCGGGCTCTAAATGAGGTCACTGCCACACGAGAAAAGTCAGACCTCTAAATGAGGTCTGACGAGAAAAGTCCACACGATCGGCATCTCGACCGCTTCAGCTGACCGAGACGTCGAGACGCTTGGGAAATTCCAGAGGGCGCCTCCGTCGCAAACCGGAACTTAGAGGTGGGGTAAGGGGGGTTTTTAGAGGAGAAGGAAAGAGAATGCGCCACTTTTCCCAGGTACAGGGACTTTAGACGCTGCAGCAGCGGACCTTTGCTGCCACGCTCCCCACCGCCCTCGGAACGCTGGAATTAAGAGCAGGCCATCTGCAGGTGCTCTTTCGGTCTCCACTTGGAGTTTTAGTAGATAGTTCTGATAACTCCCATAACAATACCCGATACTCCGTAGCTGTATTTTACGCAACAATATTTCTCGTTCATACGAGAAGTATTGTTTCACATATGACCAATATGCCTGGAAATGTTCTTTCACAGAAGTCACAATCTAAAATAATTATTTGCATATACAGGGGAATATACTGGGTGTTTCACGAAAGGTGGACAAACTCGATATTGCAATAACTACCCGTCGCAAAAAAAAAAAAGCTTCTGTCGTTTTGGTCCTGGGCTAAGAGCCTATTTAGGAAAATGATTAAAGTCCGGGATAATTAGGTTGTCAATTATGTTTGCGTGATTAACTTTTTTTATTATTTTGTCTAAGGGCATAGTTTCAATTAGAAAATCACTCAGCGTTATCAAAACACACAAAATCAACAAATTGCAGAACGATAGAAGGCATGCGCAGCATTTTACGGCTTTCTGAAAAGCCGCACAAATTCGACGGGTTTTTAAGTTTCGATTTTGCTGAGCAATTTTCTAATTGAAGCTATGCCCTTAAACACAATATTAAAAAGGTTTATTACGCAAACATAATTAACAATCTAATTATCCCGGACTTTAACAGTTTCCTAAATAGGCCCCTGGCCCAGGACCAAAACGACACAAGTCTTTTTAGGGGCGAAGCTCCTTAGGGGCTAGCCATATCCGTCCGCTGTCCGCCGTCCGCCGTAGCCCCGGCGTCGGGTGCTCGTGCTTCTGCTCGTGAGATCACGTGCTCACGAGCACGTGAGCACATGCTCACGTGCTCGTGTAGGGCAAAAAAAAAATTGGAAAAAAAAAGACGAAACAAATTATGAAAAAAGAAAAAGAAGAAAAAAAAGAGTAGGGGGTTCTGAGATGCCATCCCATCTGTCTGCTTAAAAAAAGAAAAAGAAGAAAACCACACATTCTCCTACTGACATGAATAAAAAGGCTCAAAGAAAAAGAAGAAAAAAAAGAGTAGGGGGTTCTGAGATGCCATCCCATCTGTCTGCTTAAAAAAAAAAAGAACAAAACCACACATTCTCCTACTGACATGAATGAAAAGGCTCGGCATGCTGCGGCTCGGCGTCTACGCAGACAAGCACCACCAGAGCTTCGCCCCAAGCAACATCATTCACCACGTGGAGATGCGGTCAATTTTTTGTTGCGACGCGTAGTTTTCGCAATATCGAATTTGTCCACCTTTCGTGAAACACCATGTATCCTTCTTATCAGATACCATATAAGAACTTTCGTGTCTGATATAGTTCCGATAAAAATGTGAAGTTTCACATATCTCCCCATATGTTCTCATATTCCTTATACCGCTTCTCATTTAAAATGAAACAAGAATCATACGAGATTTTTCAGTAGGGTTTGCGATCATATTGCATCCTTATCGGGTTTCGATATCGGAGTTATCTTAACAATTTACAAAAACTCCCAATCTTAACTTAAGGGTTGTCTACACAGGACGCGGTTCGCTCTGACCTGTGCAAGTTTGGCTGACGGTGTAACAGGATTTTCTTCCACTTGCGGTTTGCTTTGGAACTTTTTTTTTTTTTTTCTGGGAAGGAAAAGCGACCGTCCGCTTTCCCTCTTAGAAGGAGGTCATGATGTAGATTGCTATGAAAGCGGTAAATATATCTCTTCATCTATCAGACTGTCTGCGAAAAGAAAAGTCTGATATAAAAGAAGATGCTAGAGTATTCTTCATTATATATGTTAACGTTACTTTTAAACGATTCGTATTCTCCTTAAAATATACATGCGGTTAATTGCTAGATGTGTAATAGTTTGCGGAACTATTCCTGAACGCGATGTACCGTGTAAGTGCATATTGCAAAGGTGCCGAAGATGGCTTTCTGCTGAAAGAATTAAACGTAGCGTCTGTCCTTCTTGATCTTTTTACGACTTCAGATTCCGTGCTCTTCCTGTCTCCCCATCACTGGAGTTATGGTGGTGATGTTCTCACTGGTGCTTTACTGGTTCCTGGGAGATAGGAGGCGTCACAAAGCGAAGCACCTTCCTGGCCCTTCGAAGTTTTCATTATGGCAAAACTGGTCTCTCAACAACCACGAGTCTTTGTATCTGAAATGTAAGGAATGCGTAAAGATCTACGGACCAGTTTTCAGGTAAGATAATATACAGATATATAATTTTTTTTTAGTACCGCCATATCAGTCCAATGTCTAGCTCGATGTTCTCCATCTATTTTCTTTGTTTCTGTTCAAAAAATAAGTTGAGTTACACAGGCCTTTCTTACAAAAAGACAGAGACGCAAAAAATGTCTATGTACTGCTTCACTACAATGTGGGGAAAAGTGGAGAGATTATAAAAAGTTCAGATCGAAGAAAATGTATATGATACAAAACGACTCAAAGAAACTATTTGCGACAGTATTTTGGCCATGCATAACAAAATCGTTGTACGTAAATTACATATTTCGATCGGTGATTCTCGGTGCAATTGTTTATGTAGCGAGAATCATACCGCGGCCTCAGACTAGAAGGCGATTGCTTTTCGATATGGTCACGTGATTGCTTACAGAACGAATTGAAGCAAGGCGCCGCCCGCGAGGAAGCCTCGCTGTGGCGGTTACAATGCATTATTTGTCATAACTCTTCTGTGATTCGCTTTCTAGTATAAAGCTTTTACCAAGACGTACGTTTAAATAGGTGGGTTTCCCATAGCCCGGAGTTACCTTTTTGTCGTTTTTTTTTTTGGACACCAGGATAAAACAAAAATTCAATTCTTATGCAATTAAATTCAAAATTATGCGATTCATAAAGTTCGATAAAAAGCACCCGCGTCTTATGTTCGCGAGAAGCCATTCTCGAGGTTAATAAATGATTTTTCATACGTGGCTATTTTTGCTATTTGCGAGCTCGGAGACGTTGTAGGTTTTCTCCACGCCGCATTCCTTCAAATCTGTAATTTTTGTATCCGATAAATAAATAACAACCTATACCCTGTTACCGGGTATGAAAAGCAGGACAATATCCTCCCGCAAAACCTTCCACTCTCTCTGTTAGCAGCGCGAATGCCGGAGAAAAAGCATGTACCTCCCCACCTCGTCTCGCCTTCTCTCCAGCGCCCGCTTTGTTGAAGGGGAAAAAAGTGGAGGGCGTTGCGGGAAGAGCTAGTCATGCTTTTCTTAATCTGCAACAGGGTGTATTACCCCTATACTAATACCAAAATAATATCTTGCCAGGTTTTTTCAATCTCATACAGAATCATGGCCAGAAATTTGAGACAGGCGCTTCTAGTTCACTTATCTGTCTCCACGTGGCGTATTCACCTTTAACTTTTACGCCGTGGGTAAATTCTCGCCAAAGCAGAGTGTGTGCCGAGTGAAGAAAACGGTAACATAAAATATTAAAGATAAATGAGATAAGGAGTGTCTTGCTGTTGCAACATACTGATAACTTTATCATTCACCGTTTTCAATGGCGACACTGCGATTTCACAAAATTTATCGCACGCTTTTCTATAGTTTTTATAGGTGACTTGGAGTGCGTTACAGTTAGGTAGCTTTAAATATAGCAGTGCCTTCAGTGAGTCTAGTGCATAAAACGTATACCCTTCATAGTGATTGATTCCGCAGAAGGCGTGTCTAAATAATTACAATGTAGCGCAAAGACAACCAGGTCTAAAGATGGCTTGTCAGCTTATGTATTAAATTCTCACAATTTTTAACGTGCCGGTTTATATCCACTTTGCGCCTCGTGCAATATTGTCAGTAATAAAAGGAGCAGATGAATCTAGAACGCGAGATACAGATTGAATGAGACGAAATTGTGCTTACAAGCATAAAGAGAAAGGTGCCACGCATCTTGCGTCGGCGACGAAAAGGGTGACTGACACCAAGTAGCGCGTTATCGCTACTTTCATACACGCGGCACGTTCAGGAATGTTCTGAACAGGAACACTCGATGACAGCCGAGAATGTGCTGAGATTTCTTAAAAAAAAAGTACAGAAATATTAATATAGGAATCCGGGCCGAGCGGGTTCGAACCCCATTCGTCTGCGTGACAGCCGCATCGCTCGCGGCGATGCCGCCTATACTTCGTTTCATTTTAAGTCCAAACGCAGCCGATGCTACGAGCCGATAAGACCAATCAAACTGCGTCCCGTTTCTGTACGTGTTCTGTCATCGCTGAACAAATCGTAAACAGAAAAAGGGACAGTGACTGGCACTTTTGACGCGGTTGGATTGACCCCATTAGCTCGTATAGACCGTTTTATCGTGTGTAGCGCCATTTTGAGAGCGAGAGAGAAAAGGGGAAAGGGCTACCGGCGCTTTCTCCCTTTCTGGTTGTGTAGAAAGAGTGAAAGTCCCGGATGAGAGGCTTGGCCGGTGTTGGGTGTCTGCTGTGCCCCAACTTCTTTCGCGCTTTCTTTTCTGTTTTAAACTCGCAAACTTAATTAGCGCCACGGGCTTTGATGGCAACAGTCCCCCGGTCATCGGGACACCATTGCTCGGTCATAGGGTGCACGAATAACGGCAGAAAGCGTCGAATACTGCCCGAGGACCTATGTAGCTTGCAAGGAATCCGGCAAGGCGAGAGCGGCTGCAATGTCTTTAAGCTCCACCGCTTTCCGCATGACTGGAAATGATGAACCATTCATCGATTTTTGCTTGCAATGGGCCTATTTCAACGTAGCCGTTTTTAGTAATCAACAAGCGATACACGAAACGGGAACCTCAATTAACTTTTGTAAACACCCGGAGCTGCTACAGATCGTTTTGCTGCGCTGCTTTTATCTTGCGTGTTCGTGTTCTTATATTTCCTTGTGGATGAATGACGAAGACGTTCTAGATGTGCTTATATCGAACCGCAGAAAGCCTCAAAGCAGCCACGAATTATTTTACTATTTGGTGCAATATTTTCAGTACTAACCTCCAATTTCTAGCGCTGACGCGTTCGCCGCCGCTGTTTCCCCCGTCGCCGCACTGGCGGATGCCATGACTCGAACCAGGGTTGGGCAGTATCGCGATACAAATGTATCGCGATAGTATTTCAGAAATACATTTCGTATCTGTATTTCTGTATCGCGATACATTTTTTTCACCGATATCTGTATTCCTGTATCGAAATACATTTTGAATGTTCTTTTGTATCGCGATACAATCAGGATGAAATGTATTTCGTTACATTTCTTGAGAAATGCCCCCCCCCCCCAAAGAAATGCCCCCCCCCCCCCGCAAAGAAAAAAAAAAGTCCGAACGCATTTTTTTTTTTATTTCTTAGGGCATCAGGGTTGAGAGATGCTGGGGCATTGTTGCTATGCTGACCAAGGTTCCTTCCGATTCTCCAAACTATTTTTCTATGCGTCCTCCTCTCTCTTCTGAGAAGTGTTGCGTAGTCGGGGACTCGAATCAGGTGGCGTGCCAGTATTGGAGTCTGAGCATCTTCTGCCGCAGGTCCTTAGGTAGGAATTTCTTGAGTCATTGTTTGCTGGTATTCAATGTCCGCTAATAAATGTATCTCTTGCCTTAGCGTGCACAGAACACCCAGCCGGCAAAGCTGAGTCACACCCAGTCCGCTGCAGCACGAGACTGGCGGTGGTTGACTTGAAATAGTAGGATGACTCACGCAGTGAAGTTCACACATATTCAAATCACCGTGATTCGAATGCGTCTGCGGCTGCGCCCGTAATACTGCACGGCTCAAGGATACGTCATCAGAAGACGTGAACGTGACCCACTGCTCTGGGGATCCGAAACCCAGGAAGGAGGCCAGACGTGGCCTCGCTGTGCCGACCCAGCCTTCGTACACCTGCTACTCGTCTCGAGAGCGCTGTTTCTCGGAGAGCTCGCACCTGTGCCGGCAATATCAGGTCGCAATCCACGAGGTCTCTGTTTGGGTGGTGCTAGGCAAAACTTGATGACTGCAATCCATGCGTCGGTGGCGGAGGGTTTGCAGGAAGGACGTTCACAACAGGGACGCCATCGTATCGTTTTTTCAACCGTAACAGAAGATGAGACACGTGTTCCAGGATGCTTCAGGTGGTCCACCATTCTCGAAAATTCCAAATGACCCTGCCTGCATGATCTTCAACGATGTAACCTACAACAAAAATACCTATTGCACTTTGATACACCAGCGTGGTAAAGTTTCATGTTCAAGGCCACACCTACAGATAAAGAATACCAGTTCATTCCACCGTGACGTCATGTGATCAATGTTGGCAGAAACGTCCTTATTGGTCAGGGGCGTGGTGATGTTTTGATGGGAATCAGGGTGACAGAATTTATTTAGAAGTCGAAGTCTTTTCGCATTCCTCGTCAGGCAGGCAGGATGTCAGGGAAGGGACCGCGGTCAGTCCTTGATGGAACGTTTTTTTGAGCCCATTGAAGATTCCTCGTCGTCCGAAACCACTACCTTCAAGGCAAAGTGCCAAGCCTGTATACGGGAAAGTAATTTCGGGATCAAAAACTTCCACTTCAAACTTCATCTCAGTTGGCGTCTCTAACAAATGTGAAAAATGTATTGCAGTATCAGTATTTCTGTATTTGTATTTCTGCCCTCCCTAAAATGTATTCCTGTATTTGTATTTCCAAATACTTTCTGCTTCTATTTAAAATGTATTTCCGATACGTATCGCGATACATTTTTACAGATGTATTTTAGTATCAGTATTTTGGCTACTATTTTAATGTATCCCAGTATTTGTATTTCCAAATACATTTTCGAGTATTTCTGCACAACCCTGACTCGAACAAAGAAACGTGCACACTGGGCTCGAAAACGCAGACCGCAACACACGAGACGTACCCTGCAGCGATTATCCAGCGCTTCAAAGCGCCCAATCAACGGAAACAACCCAAACAACCCACCAGCGGCACTCCAAGGAGCGCTTTTGCCGGCTCTCTGGTATCGCGCAGGAGATCGCGATTCAGGAAAACCGATAAAACTACCTTTTCAACAATTTCTAGCCTCACCCGGCGGCGGAAATGAGCCTTTAACTAAGTGTTGTAGATGATAAAATCAAATCAGTCACCACTGCAAATTATCAAAATTGAGTCATTGTCAACACTTCAAAATACCATTATTAAAATAAATTCAGTTACAAAATTGTACAAGCTGAAACAGCAATTATCAGGAGAAAACTTGCACGCACCTTGCGAGCATACCCCATGTTCATCGGCGGTACAGCGTTCGGTGCGCGCTCCGTTCACAAAATGTTCCGAGCACAGTCGAGAGGATGGCGTTGGGGAAACGTCTTTTCGGTTTACGGACGCAATCCACAGCCGCCGAGACCGGGGTCACGTGGAAAGCGATGGAGCTTAAAGACATTGCAGCCGCTCTCGCCTTGCCAGTTTCCATGCAAGCAGCATAGGTCCTCGGGCAGTATTCGACGCTTTCTGTCGTTATTCGTGCACCCTATGACCGAGCAATGGTGTCCCGATGACCGGGGGACTCTCGCCATCGAAGCCCGTGGCTCTAATTAAGTTTGAGAGTTTAAAACAGAAAAGAAAGCGCGAACGAAGTTGGGGCACAGCAGACACCCAACACCGGCCAAGCCTCCCATCCGGGACTTTCACTCTTTCTACACAACCAGAAAGGGGGAAAGCGCCGGTAGCTCTTTCTTCTTTTCCCTCTCGCCCTCTTTCAGTAAAACGGTCTATACCGTCGGCTGCATCTAGAATTAAGCTTAAATGAAGTATAAAAACTATCGCTTATGCAGCATTAACGCCACGTCCGAATTTACTACAATATTAAATTGATTACATTTACATCGTGTATACGGGGTGTGTATTTCAGGCTTTTCACATTGGTTTGAAAACTTCGTTAAGGCTACAATAATGCAGTGTAATCACGCGGTCAGGAGGATATTATATAGGGGGCTAATCCTCACGTTAACTAAAATTTGATTAATAGTCTTAATTTGTATAATTAAACATATTGCTCAAATTCGAATCTTGCTGAGCGTAATTGAAAACCACGAAATCAGTAAATTTCAGAATGAAACGCAGCACATGAAAAACGCAGTGGTGCGCTAAAGGGACCACTCCTGCAACAGGCGCAAGGCTGGCGGTACGAAAACGCGGAGGATAATTTCATTCTCCGCGTCCATCGTACCAAATCATTAAAAATAAAAGCATAGCGAGTAGCATCGTCTCAAAGTGGAGATGGTTCGGCCGTTTTTACACTTTCGTTCATCTTTTGAAATTGGGGCACCCGCGCCTCGCCAGGCAACTTTTGGAGGTCAACCTAATCCCAAACTAAAGCTAGAATTAAAAATAAAATTAGAGACCTTGAGCACTTCTTGGTACTATGGCAAATACTTCAAATATGAGCCATTTTCGAGAAAACCGGTCTCAAAGTAGGCATGGTTCGGTCGTTTGTACGCATTCGTTCATCTTTTTAAAATTTCTGCACCCGCGCCTAGTCAGGCACGTTTTGGAGGTCAACCCAGTCTCAAGTTAAAGGGGGAATAGAAGAATTAGATCCCTCGAGCACAACCTTGTACTATGGAAAACACTTCAAAATGAGTCCTTTTTGAGAAAAAGAACGGTTACAAATTGCGGATAGTGTGGCTGTTTTTACGCATTGGTTCATCTTTTGAAATTTGGACACGCGCGCCTCGCCAGCGAACTTTTTGAAGACAACTCAGTTCCCAATTAAAGGTGGAATATCAAATGCAGAGCCATCGAGCCCCTCCTTGTACTGTGTCAAATACTTCAAGATGGGTCCTTTTTGAGAAAACCGGTCTTAAATTGGGGAGGGTTCGGCCATCTCAACGCATTCGTTAATCTTTTGAAATGTGAGCCCATGCGCCTCGCCAGGAAATGTTTTGGGGACAAACCAGTCTCCAGCTCAAGCTGTAAAAGAAAATTTAGAGCCCTCGTGCTCATCCTGGCATTACGGCGGACTTCAAAATGATACCTGTTTGGGAAAACCGGTCTCAAACTGCGGATGGTTCGGCTGTCTTTACGCATTCGTTAATCTTTTGATATTTGAGCAGTGCCCACGCCTCGTCAGGTCTTGAGGAGAAGCCGGTCGACAACTAAAATTGGAATAGACAATTTATAGCCCTCCAGCATATCCTGGCACTATGACAAATACTTCAATATTACACCCTTTAAAAAAAGGGTCTCAAATTTCGGATGGTTTGGTTGTTTTTGCGCGTTCGTTCATCTTTTGAAATGTAAGCACCTGCGCCTCGCAAGGAAACTTTTTTAGGAGAACCCTGTCTCCAGTAAAAGGTGGAATAGAGAATTTAGTGCCCTCGAGCACATCCTGGTATTATGGCAAGTACTTCAAAATGAGTCCTTAAAAAAAATGAAAGCCATTTACAACTCCCTGTAACGCCGAATTAGAGCGCAGCTCTTGAGGAGGAGGGGAAGGCACGGGGAGGGGGGGGGTCACGTGACGTCGGGGGGGGGGGGGGGGGCTTGGGGGTCACGTGACCTCGAGGGGGGGGGGGGAGAAAATTTTCCCCGCTAAATTTAGCAGAAAATTTTCCCCGCTAAATTTAGCGGGGAAAATTTTCCGCTTTCCACTAAATTTAGTGGGGAAAATTTTCCACTAAATTTATCGGGGAAAATTTTCCGCTAGATTTAGAGGGAAAAATTTTCCACTAGATTTAGCGGGGAAAATTTCCCGCTAAATCTAGCGGGGAAAATTTTCCGCTAGATTTAGCGGGGAAAATTTTCCGCTAGATTTAGCGGGGAATTGTTTTCCACTAAAGTTAGCGGGGAAAATTTTTCGCTAAATTTAGTGGGGAAAATTTTCCGCTATCCACTAAATTTAGCGGGGAAAATTTTCCACTAAATTTAGCGGGGAAATTTTTCCGCTAGATTTAGCGGGGAAAATTTTCCGCTAAATTTAGCGGGAAAAATTTTCCGCTAGATTTAGCGGGAAACATTTTCCGCTAGATTTAGCGGGAAAATTTTTTCGCTAAATTTAGCGGGGAAAATTTTCCGCTAAATTTAGCGGGGAAATTTACGCATCATGCACCGCGCGGTTACGCCGACGGCGACGGCGACGCTGATGGCGACGGCGACGCCGACGCCGCTGAAGCCGGAAACGGGCGCCTAAGAGCTGCGCTCTAAAAGAAACCGGCCTCAAAGTGCGCATGATACGGCTGTTTTTACGTATTTGTTCATCTTTTTTTTTTTAATTTGGGCACGCGCGCCTCTCCAAAGAACTTTATGAGGACAACTCAGTTTTCAACTAAAGGCGGAATATAAAATGTAGAGCCCTAGAGCCCTGTACTATGGCAAATAGTTCGAAATGAGTCATTTCAGAGAAAACAGGTCTCAAAGTGGGGATGGTTTGGCCGTTCCAACGCATTCGTTCATCTTTTGAATTTTGGGCACTCGCGCCTCGTCCAGGAACGTTTTGAGGTCGGCCGAGAGCTTAACTGGTTACAAAATACAAAATTTAAGATCCTCGAATCTACGCTGCTGCTATAACAGGTCCTCAAAATAAGCCTTTTTTTTTTTTTTTTTTTGCTAAACTTGCATGATTTAAGACAACCCTGAGAATGGGGAAAACATGAAGGACAAACACGACGAAATCTCATTTCGTCGTGTTTGTTCTTCTTGTTTTCCCCTGTCTCAGAGTTGTCTTAAATCATGAACGTAAACCAGCTGACCTGCGCCCTATCACTCATTTTAGTAAACTTGTCTCGAAATGGATATGGCTCGACTATTTTCAGGCACGATCGTTCATCATTTACCACTCGGGCACCTGCGCCTCATCCAGAAATGTTTTGAGATCGGCAGAGTTCTTAACTGGTGACGAATACAAATTTTAGGGCAATTGACAACAGGCTGCTGCTATGGTAAATCCTCTGAAATTTTTCATCTTTGAGCAAACTTCTCTTGAAGTGGACATGGTTCGGCTGTTTCAGGCATTCGTTCATCGTTCTAAATTTTGCCACCCGCGCATTGTCCTGCGAGGTTTTGAGATCGACCGTGTTCTGAGCTGGCGGTGAAATATAAAATGTAAGTTCGGCGACTACAAGCAGGTAACATTTCAAAATCTTCGACCTCCACCATCTTTGAAGAATATGATATCAAGTCGGATATTTCTATACGATGTTCTCCCAAATATGTTTTCCTTTTGCTGTTTGTGTGCAGGGCCATTGGGATAATTAATATATTGTAAACATTTAGTACGTGATTAAATATGACATTTGACATGCGAATGTTAAGTTCACAAAAACAATGATCATCTCCTAAATTGGGTAATCAATTGGGAAATTGGGTAATCTCCTAAAACTTTTTTTTATGATTTTAGATTATCGTAAAAAAAAAACAGCTGTCTTTGCTAGTTTATTGATGCCAGTAGCATAATACTGGACATGATCGGAAACGCCCAACCAAAAAAACAAATCTACCTTACTTAACAAATTGGTTTCAGGAACAAAAAAAAAATATTTGAGAAAAAACAAAATGTACACAGCACGTTATCGAGTTTTCTGGTTTACTGCGGTCGTATGGAAAATCTTGACATTTGTAGCAAATTTAAATTGTGCTCGTTTGAACTTCGCTGTTTCTCGAAAATTTGCATGAGGTTCCCGCGAATATATTTTCTGCATATGTAATAGACATCTTAAACATTACAGAATTTTCTTTAATATTGGGGAGGGATTATGTTTACTTTATACATACATAACAAGTTTCCTATACCCAAGAATAAACTGTACACTTTTATTTACTTGGATCCTATTTGTAGTTTCCGTACATCAAAAGATCAATTTGACTGAGGAACCTGCAGTTTACACGTCAATTTGAAATAGTGGTACAATAATAGCGGTATAGGATAGAATATAGTAGTAGCTTCTTGGAAAACTGTTCCAAGCGTAACGTCTCAATGTTATGGTCATACTTGTATAGTAAACACGCGGGCTTCTACGGGAGCGCTGTCGTATCCCGCTAAGAGATGACCGAAACATCCGATTGGAACAATTCCTGGGGCTGCCTAGTCTATACTCTCCTTTATCTCCACAAATTGCTAACGCTAATTTCGTGCCATTTGAAATTTGTCGTAATTCACTGTAAATTTAGATCCGCTTCACAAAAATGCCGCACTTGCCATAGACACGCCTCGTTAAAGCGTTTTCTCATTATACCGCTTACTTTGTTCGAGCTGAATAAATATTTCGAACATAATATTTAATATAAAATAAATTAATTAATTCCTCGAAGGTATTGCGATGTTTTTGTTATATTTAGGTATACAAAAGAAGTCTTAACCTGAAAAAAAAAATGTGGCTTTAATTTTCCTACCAAATGCACTTTGCGAAAAAAAATAGTGGCATAGTTGAGAGCTTGGAACATACACAGTTTTTGGTTCCCCAGAAAACAAAGACAAAAAAAACTATAGACCTTTGCAAAGATCGTCTTCTGCGCGCCGCCATCTTTGTCTGCTGGGCTGTGGAGCGCCTTCCGAGCATGCGCTGTTGGTCTGCTGTGCGCTATATCGGACGCTGCGCATGCGTCCACAACTCAATGACTCAGCATTTTTCGCCCGGAGGATAAGCGATGCAAAGGTCTAAAGCCTTTCTGTATATAGAGGAAGCCTCGCTAATTATAATTCGTTATGGGATCTTTGTTTTACAGCCTAAGACTCGGCGCGGCAGATGTGGTCATCCTGAATGACATGCCATCGATAAAACAATTCTACTGCTCGGAGGACCAACAAGGCCGCCCCGTGGAAAGTATATTTTACGAAGTGTCGCGAGGAACCTTAGGTACGTGCGCAACAAAATTTATTATATACTAAAAAAGAAAGGATCAATTTGTGCACTGGACTTGCCGATGGAGCCATTCAAACATTGCCAAAAGTGCACCATCACGGTGCTCGTTTTGTCTTTGTGGTGAGTTGGCTGTCACTGGTCAAACCAATCACGTGGAGTAAGAAAAAAAAAGAAAGAAAGCGCAGTTTCATGGGGAATTCAGTGTGCGTGACTGGTTTAGCTGTCGATGCCGAACGTGCACAAAGGCGGTGAGCGCCGTGACGTCATACTTTTGCTGCTGCACGATTGGCTCCCTGACGTCACGCCACTGCGCCTCACTCCTCCCGAATCTGGTTTCTGCGCACGCGCAGTGCCCACACCTGGTGTGGGCAAAGCGGGCTCGTTTGGAAACACTGGGTTGGTGTATAGAGTCGACATACTTGAAATGTACTCAAAGTGTACTTAGTCTAATAGTAGTTTTAACGCGTAGTTTTTAAAATGCATTTAATGGAAACCAAAATATTTATCAAGATACTTTCATAATACGTTTTAAAGTACATCAATATACAAAGTACTTTTGAAATACATTGAAATACAACGGAGCATATAGGGTTGAGAGTGTTTCCAGAGCAAGTTGCGTGCGCCATGCCGATAATAATGAGTGTATAGGCATCCGCTCGTTTTATTCCCGCGTAATTTCCAGCTGAACAATATTTTTTAGGAATGCGCGATAAATGGGCGTTCGATTAAAATGTCGGAAATGGCACCCCGAGTTGCGCAATATATAGAATGCAATTTCAATTCGATAAAAGAAATACGGGGACGATCGAGCGAGAAGTTAATTATTACGGTTTACAATATAGAGGATTCTCTTTCACTTAATTCGAAGGTATATTTTATTATTCGAGGGGAGGGGGTGGAGGAAAAGGGGGGGGGGGGGGGGGGGGTGACTGCCGCATAAATATTCTTTACTGCATGTTAGTGTGCTCGGTGTAATTTAGATGGGATAAGGACCGTCACCATCAGAAGCTAATGGACTACATCCTGCTACGTAAAGTGTCAAGTATTGACTAGGAAGGGTCATCTTGCAGCCGCAGTATTGACCTGAATTACTGCCATAAACGGCTTTAAAGACAAAAAAAAACCATTAAGGTCACATTTTGATCTTTTATCATTTAAGGTCGATTCGATCGAGCTTCGCGCTTTTGTCGCAGAAGATGCGCCGCGAGCGCTTTCCACAATACTCCTAGAGGAGTGATCGTTCTAGTTTTGGGCACCTGCCAATGCCGGCAAAGATGCGTCGGTGTATCTACTAAGAAAGCGTATAAAGATATAATGACGAAGTGAACGAAACGACTACGCCACTTTTCTACTCAACGTTGTGGGAAGAACACCTGATGTTGTTTCTGCGCCCAGTTCCAAAATAAGCCGAGACAAAGTTAAAACAACAACAAAAAACAACTACGGGAAAACAGCTTTATGAACGCCTCAATACTCGTTGTACTTACCAGGTTGTTTAAATTGCCTTCGTGTCTAGTGTATAGAGTGTCTCTAAAACCTCATTGAAACATGACCTAATATTTGTGTAACTAAAAAGGTAGTGCAGAGATTTTTAATAGTTTAGTTATCGTGCCGCTTATCCTTTCATATAATGTCCGCCGAGACCGTTTAACATCTAGTAAATGTGATAATCTACGTATCGGTCACATTGTAATAGAAAAAAATGTAGAATTATATACAAACATGTATATACATCGTTAGAGCTTAGTGACCATCTCCCTGTGTTCCTTTGTGTGGAAAGAACTCAACTAGCAGCTAACAAAGGCCCTACAATTCTATACCAATCAATTACGGAGAAAGCCCTTAATTCTTTCCGCGTTGCATTGCTGCGGGAAAATTAGAACATAACAGATACATTCAGTGAGGCGAATGATGCTTACGATAAGTTTATTGACATTTTCAAAAAGCTATATACCGACCACTTCCCTATTAAAGAACGTAAACACAGCCGAAAAACAAGGAAGCCGTGGATTACGCCGGAGCTGCGTAAAGAAATTAAAATTAGAGACAAGCTATACAGATGCTTCCAGAATACTCGTGCACCTGATGATTTGAAGACGTTTAAACAGTACCGAAATAAATTGACAAAGAAGCTGCGATCTGCGCGGACAGAATACCACTCCTCTGCTTTAAGCGATAAAAACAATCGCCATGACGTGTTATGGTCCAGACTAAACGAACTGTTACATCGTGGTTCTCCACATGCTCCTGTCTCGAAACTACGAGTGAATGAAGGGGAATTGTCTGGAGCCGAATTAGCTGACGCTTTTAATGATTTCTTTGGAAACCTGACTACAACGTGGTAACTCGTCGGCTGCTCTCGAATATGTGAGCATTCGAAATGACAAATCAATGTTTCTACAACCGGTCACCGCGCCAGAGGTGATATCAGTAATCAAAAGTCTAAATAATAGCAGTAGCTGTGATATTGATGGTCTCCAGTTACGGCCTGTAAAGCATGTAGCTGATATAATCGCGCCTATCCTCACTGATATATTTAACAGCTGTCTAGAGACAGCTGTTTTCCCATCAAAAATGCAAAAAGCAAAGATTACAGTACTTTACAAAAAAGGAGATAGAAATGATCTGGGAAATTATAGGCCAATTTCCATCCTGCCAGTTTTTTCAAAGGTATTTGAAAAACTTTTGCACTCGAGACTTTTGGGATTTATTGATAAGTATAACTTGTTGACGCCACACCAATTTGGCTTTTGTAAAAACAAATAAAGTGAGCTAGCATTACTTGAACAAAAAGAATATATACTCACACAGTTTGAAAACAAAGCCATCGTTCTTGGTGTATTTGTGGATTTTTCAAAGGCTTTTGACTTAGTAAATCATGACATTTTGCTTGGAAAGCTTAATTGCTACGGTATCCGAGGACGGGTTTTATTGCTTCTAAAATCTTATTTATCTAATCGAAAACAGGTTGTCCAGATTAACAATATGCGCTCAAAGGCGCAACCAGTGCTTTGTGGTGTGCCACAGGGCAGTATATTAGGGCCACTACTCTTCAACGTTTATCTTAACGATATCGTAAATATTAGCCACACAGCCAAATTTATAGTATATGCGGATGACACTAGCATATTTTTCTCTGGCCATGGCATTCACGAACTTATAGATAGATGTAATAATACAATGAAACATTCGAGAACTGGTCGGCAGCTAATGGAATGCAAGTAAATGAAAGAAAAACAAAGGCGGTTATATTCAGACCCAAAAACAAGCCCGTTCCTACACATCCAGAAATCTTCCTTAATTCACGTCGTATAGAAGAGGTAGAAAATTTCAGGTGTCTCGGTGTAATATTTTCCGCCGACATGCTATGGGACGCTCATGTAAACTACTTGCTAACAAAAATAGCGCAAATTACTGGCATAATTGGACGCATTCGATACCTCCTTCCCGCACAAATTAAGTTGCTTCTTTATAATTTACTGTTTTACTCACACTTACACTGTTGCCAACTAGTGTGGGGGACAACTACATCTTCAAACCTACAGCGTATTCATTTATTACAAAATAAATATGTTCACCACATCATAACGCCCCTTATGGAACACCAAGTTCAATTTTCTTTCGTCGTTCTCGCGTTGTCAGGGCGCACAACCTATACAGATATCGTTTGAGTGCTCGCTATAAATTAGAAACACAGAGAAATATAAGTAATATACGTAATCTGTCCAAACTGCAAACAAAAACCTCTAGTTACTCTACAAGACACAAAGAGAGCTCGGTAGTCCCTACAACTCGACTAAACTCCGGAAAAGAATGTCTCCGTTATCTTTTACCATCCCTTTTAAACAACTATCACCACGTTCATTTTGATCTGCGCACTTGCACATATAGTGAACTTCGCGCGCAATGTACGAAGCATAAAAACACACACATATATATGTCTATGTGTACGTGTGTGTATGTGTGTATGTGTGTGTGTATGTGTATGCATGTATGTGTATTTGTGTGGATGTGTATGTATGTATGTGTATGTGTATGCATATATATGTGTATATATGTATATGTATATGTGTGTATCTATGTGTGTGTGTATATGTATATGTGCATATATTATGTTGAAGCATCTTCGAATATTTGGGATAGTTTTCCCTTTCTTGTGTACAACTTCCCGATTTATTTTATAGGCAAGTGTTATTCTTGTTTGATGTATTGCTGATAGTTGCCTGTTGTTCATTGTTATGATGAAAGTACCTTGTAATATTATATAATTTCTTGTGTTCTTTTTAAATGTCTTTCTCGCCACTGTATGTACCTGAGGGGGGCTGAGGACCAGTCAAGCTGCTTGGACAGCTTTTTTCCTCAGCCCCCACCATGCTTATACATGGTAAATAAAGCTATTATTATTATTATTATTAAGTTCTAGTATACAATTCAGCTACCTAAAGTTACCGAAGCAACAATTCCGCGAAACGGAAGTGTCAGCTTCGCGAAATATGAGGGATTTAAAGTGGTGTTTAGCGTAAACTACAGGGTGGAACAAGGAGACGGCAGGCTCTTTAAATCGACCGGAAAATTCGGTTTCTTAACCTATCGCGCTACGACTTTGTGCAGAGTTGCCCACAGATGGTGCATTTTTTTTTTTTGTAAAATTTTCAAAGAGCGAACTTACCTGAGGAAAAAGTAAAGAAAGAAAAAGGCTTAGCTCCTATGGAAACGCAGCGACGCCACCGGTCTTCAAAGAGCACGGCGCCGTTTCCCACGGGACACAAGAGGTGGCGCAACGAACGCCGCCAACGAACGAGCATACGGCGCGCTGCAGCGTCTTTAGCAGACAATCTTTTCGACTCAAAAGCGGCGCGCGTTCCGCAGGCGGCGACAGTCGCAGAAACAAAAACAGGCGCGGTAACAACAAGCAACTGCAGTTCCTTGTCTGCTAAATACGCCGGCTCTTGGAGTCGTCTGCTCGTTCGTTGGCGGCAGTTGGCGTCGCGACCACTTGCGCCATCTCTTGCCTCCCGTACGAAACGGCGCCGTGCTCTTTGAAGACCGGTGGCGTCGCTGCGTTTCCATAGGAGCTAAGCCTTTTTCTTTCTTTACTTTTTCCTCAGGTAAGTTCGTTCTTTGCAAATTTTACAAAAAAAATGCACCATCTGTGGGCAACGCTGCACAAAGTCGTAGCGCGATAGGTTAAGAAACCGAATTTTCCGGTCGATTTAAAGAGCCTGCCGTCTCCTTGTTCCACCCTGTAGTTTGAAATATATCCAGATGCGTTTAGCATGTATTATAAAAATATATTGATAAAACTATTTGGTTTGCATTAAAATGCATTTTAAAGAATACATTAAAATCATAATAGTTATTAGTACACTCTAAGTACACTTCAAATGTGTCGAAATGTATAAAGATTATCCCGGTGTACTATAAATACATTTCAAGAATACATTTGATTATATTAGATATATGCACTCAGAATATAGTACAAACGCGGTAAAAGAGACATGCCCCAAAATAAATTTTAAGTTGGTTTGAAGTACATTGGGAGCCTACATAGTATTTTAGCAAATTCAAAATACACTGCACATACGCTTTCCAAATATGAACTAAATGCACGCAAAATAGTTTTTTTTTTTTTAACAGAAGAAACAACGAGGGAAAGAAAAATACTTATTTTCGATCGTTTATTAATTTTTTTCATCATGGCAGCGCAAACAGCCTGTTGGGTTTGACGACCACATTGTGCAATGCACACCATATATGGCGCTGGTCAATCAGTGCATTTTTTAGTTTTATTAATGTTTTCGTTTTGGACTCAAGCCGTAATAGCATATTGATTACTTTCCATCTACCTTGTCGTGGTGCATACCGATCCTTTCTGGTATAATGTGTTTTGTTCTTGACATTGTTAATTGGCACGATGCTAGTACGCTGAATGCCTAGTCACCAATCTATGGGCTTCCGATAACTATAACGTAGAACAGGTATATTCAAATCAAATTGCCCCACCTTATTGCCACTGACTCTAGACGGGAAGTAGATGTTTGGAAAACACCAAATGCTTGGATGGTCATGTCTGAGGGACAATCAAATAAGATGACTAAAGAGCAGAAATAGGCATGCATACCTTTACTTTAAGCTCTTTACTCTTCAAACACAGACAACTATAGTGTTAAAAATTCCGAAGCCTTGTCGACTCTTGTTCCAATAATCCCCAGCAGACACTCCATCAACATATGCAATTTTTATTGAATCTTTAAAGGAGAAACAATATAGTTTATTTGGAAGGCAAAAGGGTAAATCGAGTACGTTGGGCAGAAAGGCAAAAGGGTAGTTCCATTTTGGACGACTTTATCGCAGGCGTTCACAAGGCAAAATATCCCCAACGAAAAAGTAGCCTCCACATCATCAGCAAGCTAACCTATACGCTCATATTTCCACAGAGCGAGCGCTGTCGGCAAGATCGAGGCGTAGTCAGTTCTTGCGTCGCGAGAGTAAGACTGACACCGGTGGAGGGAAAACGACGACGATGACACTGCTTTCCGTAATTCTATTTGTGCCCCTTGAGACACAACCATATATTGGCTAAATAGCGGGCCTGCACTTTGTATCCACCAATTATGTAACAGCAGAGAAGCATCGAACCCCTCTAAGCGGAGGTCCCCCTTCAGGGAAGCCAAGCTTCACGCAAAAATGAACACTGCACCAACAGACCAACTGATGCTCGCCGCCCTGGAAGACATAGCAGCTTCGGGGACGTCCTTCAAAGACGGCTATGAAATTCCGCCGAAGGAAACAACCACAGACGCAATAACTTGCGCTTCCTCGATGATCGTGTCTACCTGCGATGACGACGGCATGCTGCCCACGACAATGAATACGAGACTGCTCAGGCAAAGAAGAGACGTAAGACGGACCCACGGTGCCATGCTTCATTTTTCAAGGATAAAGAAAACCTACAAATTGGATGCACCGTATTGTACATCCCGACTGAGAACCGCAACGTTGAGTCGCTCAGCAAACCTAAGCTTACAGGCTACCTGAACAACGTCACAGGAAGCATGGTAGTGTGGTCCGGATCAACAAAGCTCGGAACATTGTCGCAGTTGATGTGAACCGACCCCTCTTTAAAGCAGAGCTTCTCGAGCTGTCCAAGCTCTGCACAGTGACGATGAGATTCCTTTCTTCCAAGAGATCGCTCAAACTGCTTTGGCATTCTGCGAGACATTGACCCTGACTGTTCAGAAGACGACGTTAAGGTTCATCTGCAGTCCTCCGTTGGCGTAGTAGAGGTGATGCGACTTGGGAAGACGTCGCCCGTAGTGCGAGTCGCCTTCACAGGGAAAGTAGCTCCTCAACATGACAAAGTGGGGCTGTAAGAACTGAGGTGATCCCCTACTGAGCACGTCTGTTGCAGCTGCGGCCATATTGCAGCTGCGTGCACAGCATAATTTCAATTATATTATCGATATGGACTACGCCACGAAGGCAAGTGTGGAGCCAATCTCAGCTGCGTGAACTGTCAAGGACAGCACGCCTCCAACTCAGCCGAGTGCCCAGTCAAGGTAAGAGAGACTGAAGTTACAAGGTATTGGCTAGAACACAACACCACTTTTCGTCAGGCAAAATATGCCGTGCACGCTAAACGTCAGGCAAACAAGAAAACGGCTGAAAGTGGCAAACCTACTTCCAGAATCGCCACCATTGATGTGGCGTCACTAAATGATTAGGAGTACCCTCTTCTTGAAAACATAGAGAACACAAGTGACGATCCTGAGCCGTATATAGCGTTCACTACAACAGCCGCACTCGAAGATGCACGGAAACCATCTTTTTAAGAAAAACAAAACGTCAAGGCATTTCTTCCTACGCGCCTTCCGATTCCCCTTCCTTCGTAACCAAACCAGGCTGGGAAAACAGGTACTACATCTTTATTCAAAACCATAATACCACCGGTATTCACCGCTCTTCGTCAAATATTGAAAACAATCCCACCGGCGTCAACGTTTCATCACGCGATTGAAGCGATTCTTTCGTTAGAGTTCTTTATTTTAGGAATACTCCAAAGTTTCACCACGCTCGCCTCACCCGAAAAACGAACATTGTTCAGGTTAGCTTCCATCGCAAGAAAAAAAAAAATAAAGAACATATTTGAGGGTCTTCCCGTGCAGGGAAATGTACATATTTTTCGTGAGGGTTTTTTTCCGAATTTCGTTACCGTACTCTTGATTCACAAACTAACACCCTGGCTTTCAAGGACACATTTTTGCTCCAAGGGCACTACCGATTCTCGCCATACAAGTACTACAACACCGTATTTAATTTTTTTTTTTTTAAAGCTACTAAAATATTTCTTAGAAGCTATGGAATGCGCTGCGTCTCAAAGTATCGCGCTTACAATTATGGCTGTGGCTGACCTTATGCTCTGTCCAAGCCCTCCCTCCTAGCCTACACATGTTATCAGTGGAGCAGATTCGGTCACACGCAACTATTTTTCAATAGAATGCAAGAGGCCTTCGCAGCCGGCTATCTGATTTTCGACAATTTTGCCACAACTACCAATTTCCTGTGATAGCCTTGCCGGAATCAAACATTGCTAGTGGTTTTCGTTTATCGGGTTACGAGGATTTTTACTCAACGCGAGGTACAGTTCCAAGCCGAGTACTGGTCGCGGTTCGGAAAGACCTTACACTTCTCAGACACTTCCACCTGACGCTAACAAAGAGTACGTAGTGTTGACAGTCAAAAACGATCGCTGTATATTCACCATTATCGGGGCGTATATTCCGCCAAATGCTCAGTTTAACTCCTACGTATTAACGCTATTATTGAAAGTACTCTTTCTCCGCCCATCTTAACGGGGGGCTTTAATGCCCATCACCCCCTTATGGGGAATAAGTAAAAAGACAACTATCCGTGGCACCCTTCTTGCGACACTTACCCATCAGCATAGAATTGTTTCGCGGAACGATGAAAGTCCGACTTTTTCTCGTGGAACTACGGTAAGTAGCTGCTTGGACTTGACATTTGCTAGCGCAGCTGGCCTCTCGAATGTTATTACGTGGTTCACAGACATCGAATGCCATGGCAGCAATCATATTCCAACGTACACTTTTCTCAATGGGTTTGGGTCAAATAATAAATCCTCCCCAATCAGGCGCACCAATTGGTGTCTCTTTAAAACTAACTTTAAAAACGCGTGTGATTAATTTGACAGCAAGGAAGAGTTTTTTCATGGCATCAAAGAAGCTGTGAAGCAATCCACGAAAACATTTAGCTTGCCTCGAACCTACCCCGGCATCGATGCAGATTACGAACGACTTCGCGCGCTTCGAAGAATGTATACGAGCAAAAGGCTCGAAAAACACGTGACCCTGAAGATATGAGCAAAGCGAGACGCCAACAAAAACATCTAAAACGTCACCTAGACAAAGTGGCTAGGCGCCGTTGGAGGGCTCATAGCGTAACTTTAGACCTCGCAAGCCTCTTTCTCAGATATACAACCTAGTTAGGAGCTTACGGACACCACCCCAACAGCGTCACCTTCTCCGGACACTAGCACTCGAACAAGATGTTTCTGAACTAGTTTTGGCTGAAGCCTACTGTAAAAAAAAAACTTAAAGAAAATGTCGCATATCCAGTGGCAGGACTTGTAAAAACTCATAGTCGGATTCGAGCGTGCATCTACATGGACATATTATTTGATGCACATCAACTGGAAGACGCACTTTCCGGATTGAACTGCTCGTCTTCTCCCGGACCGGATGGTATAACTTACTCAGCATTAGCTCATCTGGGTAACTGAGGGTAGAGAGAGGCTCATGAAACTCTACAACATGTCATGGGAAACCTGCCAGGAAACCTGCGTGGAAAACATCGCGCATCATACCTATCCTTAAGCAAGGAAAATCACCTCTGTACTTCTCATCTTTCCGTCCAATCGCATTGTCTTCTTGTGTCGGCAAAGTAATGGAAAAAACGATTCAAACGATTCACACACGACTGGAGTGCTACCTTGAAGAATCTGAGATATACCCTGAGTCTATGGCAGGCTTCAGACGAGGGAGGAATTCCCTTAACAACGTCAATAATCTCAGAACTAGCATCCGAGAACAAAGGAAATGCCAACGAATCACTACGGCTATATTTCTAGATATAAAAGGCGCGTTTGACTCAATAAGTCACAAGGCTATCTGTGACGGCATAAGCTATGCCGGAATATAAGGACGTCTCTACGCGTGGATATTAAGCTACTTAGATAGTCGAACAGTTCAGATGCTCACAGCAGACGGGAAGACGACGGAGCATGCAGTATCACAAGGCGTGCCGCAGGGCAGAGTTCTAAGTCCTACACTTTTCAGTATAACTCTCCTGGAACTCATAAACAAACGTCCCCGAGTCTTCAGCATTACTCTTTACGCGGACGACATGTGCATATGGACGTCATCAATTACGCAGCGATTTAATCGGATCCGCTAAAAAAATCACTTGAGATCATCTCCAGCTACTTACATCACCGTGGACTATCTGTATCCCCAACAAAATCAGCTGCTATGGCATTTACCGGAAAGAGCACTCATATAGGTAATGTCTGATGGTTGATGGTCATCCCATATAATACGTAAAAACGCACAGATTCCTTAGAATAGTTATGGACAAGTCTTTGACATATATGCACCGCACATAAAAAAAACTGAAAAGAAAGCTTCTCGGCATTATTCAGCTCATGCGATTCATAAGTGGCACTAAGTGGGGCACTTCTGTAGCTGCCCTTCTTTAACTATATAACGCCCCTTTTTGTCGACTTCCTTGGATACAGCCTACCGGTACTCCATGGGATGTGCCGTAAAAATATAACAACCTTGGAGGGTATGCAGGCTCAAGCTCTACGAGCCTGTCTAGGACTCCCAAGGTCCACCTCAAATTTCGGAACTGTAGCTGAGGCTGGGGTTGTTCCGATTGGTGCGCTCAAACTTCAAGAATCGCTTCGAGCGCGCCTCCCCCACCTTACATGGCACAGAGACCACTACCAAGCAGATATCGCAAACAGCAGAAGCGCGTCTGGGTTTTCCGAAATTGTGAATGTCGGCAACTCGGATCTTCCACGAGATTTTGAACCAGCAGAGTTCTTGTTGTTACGACCATGAATATATTCAGTAATTGCTATAAAACTGAATGTGCCAGGGATACATTCAAGAAAACATACTCCATCGGAGGAATTGAGGCAACATTCTCTAGAAACCCTTAATGTGCAATACCGTTCCCGAATTCATATGTACGCTGATGAGTCTTCTACTCACGAAGCTTCCAGTATACGACTTTGTTATACCATCAATAAATAAAATACTCCAAGGAAATCTAGGTCATGTAACATCATCGACGGTAGCAGAACTAGTAGCGATTAGAGAAGCAATTCACTTCATTTCTACGAGTGCCCCAAACAATTGATCATTCTTTACTGATTCAAGGGCAGCTCTCCAGAGCCTTAAATCTACCAAAAGCAAGAACATCAATGCTCAGCTCGTACAACAAATCCTAAACAATTCATAAATACGCTATGAATAATGGTCGCACACTAATGTTTCAGTGGATTCCGAGTCACTGCGGTATTAAAGACAACGAAAGTGCTGACTTGGCAGCCAAGAATGCTCATCATCGTACATCCAGACTGGTAATTCTATTCTCACGTTCAGACGCCAGAGCCACAGCCAACCGTATTACGGTGGCTCTAGTAAAACACCTTCTGGGCAAATCCATTCTATCATTGCAGACACCTTCACAGGATTGACCCCTTTCTCAGCATTCGTCCTCCCCGGAGGCTCAGACGTCGGACACAAACCGCTCTTCACCGAATACGACTGAACGTGGCCTCAACGAAATATTACCTAAATCTCACCGGTCACCTGGACTCTATCTGCGAGAGCTGTGACGTCGTAGAAACGCCGGAACACGCCTCCTTTGTCACTGCGCCCACTAAGCTGACCAAAGAAATAAAATGATAAACTCCCTGGTCTCCACAACGGAGAAGCGCTCACGCTCAATTATCTCTTGGGGCCATGGCCATCAACATCGCAAGAAGTCAAGTCGACGAGTGCATTGATTCGTTGTTTCCAAGCAACTAAACTTAATAAAACACAGCAGTACATGCTCCAAAAGTAACTGACAACCATCCTCAACGTTATCTCTTTATTTTTTATTTATTTTTGCTCCTTTCCTCCTTTCAAAGTATGAAGTAGCAATCCTGCGAATTCCTGCGGGATAACCTCTTCATCTTTCCAATAAATATGTTTTTTTTCTCTCTCTCTTTCTTGCATCGCGATTGCTACGCCGCTGCTCTACCTACATTGATATGTGCACTGTCATTTGAAACAGCTCTCCCTAGACTGCATGCGGGTCAAATAGACGAGGCTATAGCGATAGAGAATCGTAGCAATGTTGCAACAGTAATACTCCACAGGAGTGTAAACATCGGCATAATATCCGTCGACGCCCGCGTCGAGAACGATGAAATATACATTAGAAACTCCTTTAAACACCCGACACAGATATCTAATTACTTAATCATAAGGTGTGCACAACCTTAGGGTCGTTGCGAATACCTCAATATTTTGTGAATTCCAGAAGTCAGGAAGCACTGTTGATGATCTTTATTTTTTATTTTTTATTTATTCTGACATATTAGACCTTACCATGTCTTGTCATCGTTGTGCGCAGGATATTTATTGACGACACTGATTAGAACTGAACTTACGAATAAAAAGTAATAATGATGAAAAATAAGTTGAGCCATAGATTTCGCAACTCGCTAATAACATACAATTTTTTTCTTCTTCACAAGGGCTTTGTACTTTTAGCGGACAGTGTAACATTTTCTTAAACAGCCGCGGTTAATTCTGCATTTCGATTTATAATGTGGGTTATACGGCGTAAACTTCCTGTTTCGGCTTACTTTTGGGCTGGGAAGTTTGTTTGGAACTCCAAAACGCCTTCGTGCAGCTGTCCTGCTCACTCGGTATTCACAGCGGAGCAGACGCTGTGTTGGAGGCATCACTGCATCGTGTATACGAATCGTGTATAATATAATTTTTTTTTTTTCGATAATGTTTTTTAATACTCTTGGAATGCATTTCACACATATTTATGGCTTCTTTGTAGTGTATTCGCAATATATCTAAAATTGCAATTTTGACGCACATAAAATTCATTCTGAATGCATGCAGAGTACGACCAAGATAGGTGATCAGAATGAAGTAAGATGCGTGTTAAATATATTTACAGTATATTTTAAGTACACCCTGTTTTTCTCTAAGGGATGAACAGCGTAAATAGGTATGAATAAATGCAGGAGATGGAGGAGATGAAACATTATAAAATGAAAATTGCGATTTATACATTTTATGAGTTTCTGAAACCAATCGTTTTTTTTTTTCGGTTAAAAATAGCGCCCGTTGTCAAGAAAGTAGTAATATGCATATCCTGGCGCTCACGAAAGACAGTGTGACCCTAGGCATCAAGAGTACATAGGTGTCACACTTGCTTTCTTCCAGGTATGTTCAATCTTGGTGGTGATGCGTGGACAGAACATAGAAATTTCAGTCTCCGCGTGCTTCGAGATCTCGGTTTCGGAAAGACATCAATGGAAGAGCATATCAAGGTAGGTGTAACGGCTTACTTAATAATTCGTAATAGAAAACAGTCAACGGACCGTTGATTAGTCATGATCTTCAGAATATCCCGTTGAACTGCTTGTTTATAAAATAAGGATAGAGGTTTGTATACACACAAAGTTCAGGGGGTCTGTGCTCGTAGCCGCCTCGGTGACGTGCCCGGTGTGTAAACAACCTGAGACCATCAAGCACGTATTTTGTTTTGACGCCTTTTGTGGAGAAACGTCCT